>JANIJG010013890.1:201156-227040 GCA_024611175.1 Megaceryle torquata | reverse complement strand
TTTTTTTCCTGTTAATAAGAGATCACAATATCTTTCCTTGCTATTCTTTCTCACCTGTTTGTTTTGCTGGTGAAACTCAGTCCTTTCAAATGAAAGAAAAGGTTAATATTCTTGAGGTTTTGGCTTACAAATTATAGTTCTGTCAGTCAGAATAGGGATGAGTGACACAGAAATATAAATAGATGAATAAATTATATAGTTGCATTGAAATACTTAGTATGGGATGGATCTTCAGATGGTATGAAATGCTAAATGGCTTCATATTTCAGGTCATACACCCCAAATCCAAGAAATCTTTTACTGTTGTCTTTCCCCAATCAAACATTTTTTTTTCAGATGAATAAAGAAAAAACTGTAATAAATAAAATTTTGTTCATATACTACCTTCTCCAGCTAAATCTACTAGTTTTAAAAAAGCTTTTCTAGAAAATGCGGCTCTTGAAAAGATCTTGCCTTTTCATGTCTGTCAACTGCAGATCTCATTTCTTTCTGTCTTCTGCTGCTACCACCACCACTCTTCATCCTGTTCAAAAGCATTTTTGTGGATGACATTTGTGAGACTTGCAAAACAGATACTTTGAAGTTTTTTAATACAATGTTTACATTCTCCCATAACAAAGGAGAAACACTACTAGGTTTTCTTTTAAATATGGATCAGCGTTTTGTCTGTTGACTGGACTGATTCTAGTGAGCACACAAGAAATGCTACTGATAATGTTTTCAATGAACTGTGCAATTATAAAAAATACAGGGTGAAATGCTGGTGCTATAGAAGTCAGAAGAATGGATCTATTCGTTTTGATATGCATATAGTTCTTTCTTAATGTGTTCTTTTTCTGTTACGTTACTGGGAAAAATAGAAATGTTTGAAGTTACCTGTTATTCTGACACATATAAATGCTATGTTCTGGTCAGTCGTTAAATTTATACAAGAAACGTTACACACTACCTTGCATTCTTATGGGGACAGAAACATGTGAAAAGGAAGAATGTAATTTTGTTTGTTTGCTTCTGGACCTGATATATACTGATGATTATAACTTCAAAATATTTTTAATTATGTAATACACTTTGTCCAGAATAACTATTTTGTTTAACTTTTAGAAACTTTTAAAATAAATCTTGGAGTCTTTTATAGATGCAGAATGAAGACAAGCATGTTTTATGGTTAGATTTCGTTTTGCTTATATCTGACCATTTGTGAAGACATTCTCTGAAACATTTTAACTCTATCCAATATGTTATGTATACATAATACATGATGCATAGTACTTTGGGGAGAGAACCTGAATAATTCACCTAGAGTAATATGATCATGTTGCACTTCATGTTATAAATGTTTTATTACGATAATACATTGTCATCTAACATATAAAAACCCTAACACTTTAAATCAGTGAAGATGAAGGATTTTGGATTTATGAATCATGATTCTGCTTATATTTATTGTACTTAAATTTAAGTTGTTATATATACTTATACTTATTAAACTGTAGTAGTAAATGAAGAGTTGTGTTAGAGAACACTACAAATCATTTGACTAAATTAATCTCTTAAATTTATCCCCTCCAATATAAACAGTTTTGTATACTTTAAGATGCAGTTGTTGTCTACTTTAAAGGTAAGGAAATAAGTGCAAGGACAGTGCTTCTCCAAAGCTAGAAAAAAAAATAAGGGGAACTAGCTTGCAAGCTCTTAAAAAAATGAGTGAGAAAAAAATAGGAATTCTCACTATTTTGAAAATTAAATTAAAATTCCAGGATTCTTAAACTCAAGTATACTTTTTAACTTTTCTAGCCAAAAGTTTGGTTGCATTATATGTGTGAGGAAAGAGGGACATCCATTACTATTTAACTAAAATGGTGAGTGTGAGGAAACAGGAGCATCCACTGTTATTCAACAAAGACTCCTGTTAAATAGCAGGAATAAGCCATTATTTCACATCTGCTGATCTTTAAAAAGGAAATGCTGTCTTTATTAATTCTGAATGTGTCAGTTTGCGTGACCTAAATGATGGAATTTTTCAGTGAGACCATTTGTCATAGGGATTATCTGATGAACTTCGTATGCCTGGAAAGTTTATTTAACAGCTCATTTGACATTATAAAAACATGCAGGTAAACCCTGTGGTAAATGAATGCCTGGTGTCCCCTCTGCACACCTTCCGTTTTAGTTCTGACAAATAAATGGTGGGCTGTTTGGCTAAAAAGTTATATGGAAATCCTAGAATCATAAAATGGTTTGGGTTGGAAGAGAACTTTAAGACCATCTAGTTCCAACACTCCTGCCATGGGCACTGTTTTTTTCAATCAGATTGTTTTTTCTTGGCTACAGGTTCATAACATGCCTTAATTATTATGAATTTCCTTTATTCTGCCTAATATACTTTTAATTTTTTTTTTTTTTTTGTCACACTGTTTACTTTTACTTACATTTTGGTTTTGCAGTTTCCTTGTATTTTGTCACCAGTGTTTGGCTACTACAGGCATTGGGGAAAAAAAAAAAAAAAAAAGGGAGTTAAAAAGTAAGTAGGATTGAAAAGTAGAAGTTAGTAAATAGCAAATTGGACTTACAGAAGCTCAGTTGCAAAATTCCTTCTTGAAGGAAGGTGTCCTTCTTGACTCTAGGGTCAGCATAGAGACAACTGAAGCAATAGTATCTCAGTTGATATTAACAAGAAATTAAACCAGAACAGGGAAATAAATCACAGGGGTAGCTAATTGTTTCTTGTAGTTCTAAAAAAAATCCTGTGACTTTATGACATCATAATATATCACTGCATCTTAATTACATTTATTTTAAGGAAGTCTTCATGTCCTGTAGCGGTAGATATCAATACTAGAATTTTGAAGAAACATGTAGAAACATAGTTTTATCATCTGTGTCTGGTAACACTGAAAAAATATTCAGTGTTTCTACCATACAATTCTGTGATGATTATACAAGGCCAGTTGTAGAACACTGAAATGTTACACTGACTATGAATTTAAAGTAGTGAATGAAAGAATTAGAATAGTCTAGTACATTTGTATAATCCTTCATAATAATTGTGAACTAACAACAGCACAGAATAATGGCAAAAGTAGATGCTAAACCACAATTTTTATTTCAATAGAGAATGAATTTCTAAAATTAACAAAGAGCCATATTGCTCATGGGAAATTTTTGCCTGAATTTTCTTCAGTGTATTGAGAGTGTTTAATCCAGCTCATGTATGCCTGATAAATATACAAGATGAAGATGATCTTTACTTTAGAATCTTTGTTTTAAATTCCAGATCCATCTGCTCCACCAGCTCCGTCTAATATCAGAATTGCCAATATCAGTGCAAACAGTGATGGGAGTGTAAATGTAATGATTACTTGGGATCTTCCTGAAGAACCTGATATCCCAGTCCACCACTACAAAGTCTTCTGGAGCTGGACATATAGCAAATATGTAATCCCAGCTAAAAAAAAGAGGAGAAAGATTACTGATGGGGTAAGAAAGAAAATAGTCAATGAGGCAGAAATATGGCTTATTTCTGGCACAATATAGAGTGTAAGTGTAAAATATGTGAGGTATTGCAGTGATTTCAGCAGCTGGTAAAGTAGTGGTCTTAATTTTTAATATCACCAAACCCATAGATAATTTTGATCTCTCAATCTCTTTCACTGAACTCAGGGAGAGAAGTAGACTTCTGCTTTAAAATGCAGGTAACTACAATAAGATTTTGAAGGAGAGGTGAATAGAAAGTTAAATGTCATTTGTCCTCTAAATTCAGGCTTATTTTATTAGTGCTTCAAGATACAGTGCTTGTTTTATTTAAAAAGCCTAACGTCATCTGTCACATTGTTCTTTCACTGTGCAAATAGAAGTTGCAACACTATTATACACAATAACCATTAAATAGTCAGTATAGGTTCAAGGAAAAAAAAAAAAGCCAAAACTCTTTAAATAACCTGATGTACCAAAGGTCTGTCATATTTCCATAGTGGCATCTTCTTATGAGTTTCTTGAATGATGTATCAAATACTGCTTTACATGAAAACTAACTGTTGTAATACCCTTAAGCATATTGCATATTAATTTAAAGTAGTTAATAGAAACAGAAACCAATTCCTGATAACAGACTGTACTTAATTTTCAGTGCTTTTAAATGCATCATGAGAATTTGGTCCCATGTCTCTGTTAACATTGTGTTTTGGCTCTGGTTGTCCATTTGCACTGTGGTGAATGACAGCTGGAGGGCTATAGTTCCCTCCCTGTCCCTCAGTCACCAAACCCTGAGAGAAATAAAGGCAATGAAGGCTGTGTGCCGAGTTCAGCTACAGCAGGTTGGACACAGAAGAGCTGCCACTGTGGGAGCATGCTGGAGCATGCCTCTTCATGAGACCAGATGGGTGATGAGGATCTGGAGTCTGCAGAATCACCACCATCAGATCTATGCTGGGCAGGCAGGAAAAGGAAATTTCCCTGCAATATGAAGTAATTTCAAGAGCTGAGATACCTTGTTTCTTTGTTTCAACTTCAGTAAATATGCACAGAAAAGAAAGTTCCTTCTTGTACCTTTAAGAAATCAGTTTGGCAAGATAGGAGTAGCCTTGGACTGTGCTGGATAGAAAAGTTTGTGTTTCTCAGGAAAGCTGCCATTGGCTAGAGATCATCTTGGCAGAGGCTACAGCCTAAACATACAGGGGAACTTTCTCTCCACAAGCTGGTCCTTAAATCAACAAAACCCAGAGAATTTTAAATTTAAGGTGGGTCCTTAATGCTGTGTTGACACTTTGTGTATAGTACCTCCTATATATAAATATGTTAAAACAGATCCAATACACAACATAATAGTAGTTGGGACCAAGTTTTGATCTTGAATATAGGAAAATGCAGAAGAGCCAAGACATATTTTAGGGAAAAGGCAGGCTCTTAGAATATCTTTCATATTACTCATGGCTCATTGTACGTTTTCTTCTGCAACATGTCATGAAACTGTATGGTGATGTCAATGAGATTCAGACTTCATTCACAGGACTTTTCTAAGGCTATTGCTAATCAATGGTCCTTTGAGTATTATAGAAACTTCTGTCTAAAAACTGAAACTGCAGGAAAAATTAAAAAAAAAAATTTGGAAAAATCTTACATTTTATAAATAATTGAAGATATCTTTTAATGCAGTTTTTCCATTTAGATGTAGTCTAGCCCAAATAATTGTATAATGATTTCCATATGAAATCATTCCAGGTAGATGTTTAAATAATTTGACTACAATATTAACAGCTATTTGAGCATTACTGTCAATGTTATAAATATCTCACACAAAACAAACAAAGGTAATTTATATAAAAAACTTTGATAATCCCTAAAGTGTTAAATATGGCAGTACATGGTTATCTTTTTCACTCTGTATTGACTGTCCAACTTCAGAGGAACTAATGAAAACATTGACTAATGTCTTCTGTCTGAGATGTGGGCTAGAAGGGCATTTTTATGAATACGTTAAAAAAATTTAGAAATGTAAGAATGCCAAGAAGCCTTGGCTCTTATTTGCAATATCATGGGACTTGCCTTAATATATGGATCTTTGACCAGACAATGCTGTTTCCCCATAAGATACTCCATGACAATGTAAACTGTATTTTCTCTTTTCTAATTTCCATTCTACAGCAGAAAAGTGTTCTTACCAGTAAGGGAGTATTTTTGCTTGTAGGGTTTAGGGGTTGGGTTTTTTAATTTTTATTTTCAACAGTTGAAACAAATAGAAAATATTGGCAAATATATTGAATGTTGGATTTTAGAAAAAGTTTCCAACTTCTTTGCTAACACAGAAATTGGGGAATAAAAAGTTTTGAATTTCTTTGGCAAAAATAATTTTGGCAGAAGAAAAAAGCTTTGTTTATTAGAAAAAAAGCAAAACAACTTTATGTTTGTCCTAGAAAAAATAAGTGCATTTGCCAAGTAATTGCCATAATTATGTAAACATCAAAAAGGTTAGTAAAAGAATTTTTAAAATGACACAGAAAAACATAGTCCAGTAAAATATAATTTTTTAAAGAAAGTAAATTTTTCTTTCTTGATTGAAATTTATACTTGAGTTTTCTTTTTTAATTTCAGAAGACTAGTATGCCTAATATAACAGGCCTGCTTTTAATAAAGATCTGTGTTTCAGTAATACTATAACTACTTTGTATATTTATTCTCCTCTATTATAGGCCCAAAATTATGTGATCCTGGAGGGACTCCAACCCAACAGCAACTACAACGTAGAACTGCAGGCAGTAACACGCTGGGGTCAGATACGCCTAAAAAGTGCTAAGGTTTCTCTCCATTTTAGCACAACTCAGGACACCAGGAATAATAGTGAGTAATTGTATTCACACACCCGAGTGCTTTAAATCTTCTTTATCTGGAATCTGAATGTTTTATATAATGCTTTCTCAAATTAAAAACATTAATTTTCTTAAAGCTTTCCGTGTTATGTCATAGTGGTCCTTCCTTGGCGAAGTTGAGTAACCTTTTAATATTATAGTTCTTATCTAAAAATTGATGAAAGTTTTTGCCTAATTCTTTATCTTAGATCCTACTCACCTGAAATAAACAAATGCAGTGAAAATTTGCCTGACTATGGTGTTAGTATTTTTTACATGCAATACAGGTATAAATCCTTACTATTTGTTGGTGGCTGGAATAAAACCTTTTCTGTGTCTTTTCCTTAACTGCACAGTTTTAGTTTGCAATGCTTTTTAAAACCGTGACTATTTTCAGTAGCCCATTTCTTAAACCACACAAATACGTATAAACTATGAACTGATAAAAAACATCAACTCTTCTATTAGGGAATCTAAAATGTTCCATGTCTGACAAGCAATTAATTCTCAAGAAATTATTCCACACATAGGACCCACATTCAAATTAGAATATTGAGATCTGTAGATGTCATGTTACTTCTTGTTCAGATCTTTAAAAAATCACATGCCAAGTAATATAATTGAAAAGCATGAATCTGAAAATAAATCATAATTAGTCTTAGTTAAATGCTATTTGTATAATTGTATAGTTTGTACAATACATTGCCAAGTTACTGCCTCAACTGCTGATGTGTCTTGTGTTAACCAATACAGCAAAATTCTGATAATGAGATGTAAAGGAATATAATTTTAAATAGCCCATCCTGACTCTGTTTCATTTTCCATCCACTTACATTCTTTTTTTTAAAGTACACTGAAAGTGTAAATGTTATTAGTTGTCATTTTCGTGACATAACCGTAATTCCTCTCACCCTAAGTAATCAGTTGCCATTGATGCTGGACCTTTCTGCAAGCATACAGAGTTTGGATATACATAAAATATTCTGAAGTAGTTGTTAGCTATGACAGACCTTCATATCTACAATTGCTTCCCATTTTAATGTACCAAGAAGACAAAATAGACCTAAACATCCTTCTTTTTCCCACATTAAGCTCATTTCTACTGCCTTTTTGGTTCACCTTAAAAGACAGCAGAGGGCCAGCTCTTCATTTCTTCAGTAAACTGAGTCTGCTTGAAATCCATACCAGAATATGAGCTTGAATCTCCACAGTGCGTAGATATGGCAAGTTTTGGTTAAATCCTCACTGAACCCCAATGTAGAGTTCTGCCCTTTCCATAGTGGCTCTCCTGGATGACGCCTGTGCTTTCTGCCATCCCCTAGAAAAGTGATCTAGTTCACAGGATTGTGCATGATATTAAAATCTCCTTTGAGTTACCATATTTGATTTTCCTTTCTTTTCTATATGTACACAGGAGATACAATAGAAGAAAAACTACAGTGGGTAATTGGGTGTTCTAGTAAACTCAATGACTGAGCTCAATTATCATGATTATCATTTCATTGGTGTCTATGAGAGATGTTCTCTCTTTTTTTTAATTTTATTTTATTTTAATGCAAAGCACATTTTGGTAAATACACAAACAAAAATTTCCTAATTTGTTTACACCCTACCCCCCAACCCCTAGTCTTATTGTCTCCTCTGATTAGAAGTTTCTGTGAAGTTCTGGATCTTAATGGTAACCTTTAAGATGGTCGGTTTTCCGTCAGTCCAATCATCTTGACTGCCATTTCACCACATTATGTCACAACTCTGAGAAAGAACATGTAACAGAATTTACTTCAGATCACAGGAGAGGACAGGTGCCTGGATTTCATCTGAAGCTGAAGCTGAGCTGTGTCCTGGTAATGGGGATGAAATTCTAGGTGCCATTAGACACACCTAGCCAAAGTGACATTGGGCAAGCTGTTCAATTTCTTTCTCTCATTTTACTGTGAGATTAGCTTTATAGACTTTCCCCTCTTGGGAGCAGGGATAATTAATCAACTGATATTTGTTGGGCTTTATTGCTAGTCCTGACATTAGGTCAGATCATCATAGTCTTTAAACATGATAATAAGTAAAGACTTTGTATACAATAAACCCCCTCTAAACTGAAGCTGAGTAATAGAGATTGGACTGTGTCATTTTGGTACCAATCTATAATTACTCTGAGAAGCACTTTCACTGGTAGTGCTTTATCAACTCTCAATTACCTCATTAATAGTCTGTCTCATGATCTATATCACCAGTGGGTTTGTGTTGACAGCAAAGATTTTGTTTCGCATTTCCCTGTCCAAAACATTGTGTTTTTCAGAACTTACAAATCCTCTACCAAATGCAGATCATTTATGTTATACCTCACCTATGACTGGTGGTTTCATAATTTTCTGTCTACTCCAGTGGCAGATCTGTCCGGTCATCATCACAGCTAGATTTAAATTCCTTCCATAATTTTGCTTGGATAACCTGCCCTCTACTTTATTGTTTTGCTTAATAGAAGTCTACCAGTAGTTTCTGTGAAAATCTGCTCTCTTCTAATATCTAATCAATATAGACTTTTGAATGCCTTATGCTTTTTTTCACTTTACTCTGGTGACCTTTTTGGACTAAAAGGTTCATTAAGTGTTGTATTGTTTTTTAAACCAGAGTAATACTAAACTAAGAGCAATATTTTTGTTTTCTCATATGCTTCAAGTATTTGACTCCACATTATGAACATCCATTTACTTAATGAGCAGTATTTTCTTTTTAACTGACAGTGCTTGCGAGAATGGAAATACTTACTGTTTTACAGTGGAGTACTTCAATAATAAGTTTATAGACAAATCTGAGTATCCTTTATGTTAAAGCCATGAAATAAAGGATTAAATATTCTTTGAGCATAAACCACTGGTAGCACACATTTTAGTGAAGAGAGCACTCTGCTGAGAAGTGTATTTGGACCTTCTTGAACATTTAAAAAAAAGGACTAAATTGTAGATTACATAGAAAAGCAAATAAAAACTACTCCTGGAGGAGATTCAAATTCATCTTCTGAATCTCAATGAAGTTAGTTAGGTACAGATCCAGTCCTGCTAGAGGTACATTCGAGAATACTCAGAAGCAGATGGAAAAATATATATTAAAAAAAAAAAATATTGCCTGAAATATTATCTAGGACATGACCTTCACACTCCCTCTTTATTTGGGGACTTCCATGGCCTTTGGGAAGTAGTTCCAGAAGCAACAATCCAATTTTGCTGAAGTACCACTGTCAGCTGCTATGCTCTCTGTGGAATTAAGCTCTGGTTTTTTAGGTGTGTGTTCCTATTGTCAGAATAGAGAGAAGTCCATAACCCACTGAAGTAATTTAGTCCTACAGACCTCTGTGAGCTTTGACCCCAGCCCTCTGGCATTATATTTCCCCACACTCAAAAATATGTTGCCTCACTATATTTGTATGCTTTACTTCTGGGAAATGCTGCAAGACTCTCTCTTGATCTTTATATAGAAATACTCTAAATTAGTGTCCTGATTTTTCTGGAAGTGGAGCAGACAGAGCAAAGCAGAGATTTAGTAAAATTAAAATACTTTGAGGTATACCTAATAGATTTAAGATTGTAGTTCTATTACTTCTTTATAGTTGCTCTATCACTTCTTTATTTCCTATTAGGTAGTATAAATGTTATGGTTACATTGAGAAATAATATACTTTAGTTTGGTAGTTTTACTTCAATCTAAAACAAGCATAGAGAATGTAAAATTGAATCAGATTATGCAAAGGATTGGCAAAGTAAAATTTGGCCAAAACACAAGTGGGTTTCAGCTGAAGCTACATGTAGGACACTGTTCAAGTTTATATGTTACTCTTGGTAGTTACTGAAACTCAAGTCTTTCCCTCTCTCTCTTAAATAAATTTGTCACTTTGTAATTATTAGAATATTTTCTTTTAGGTTTATTATTGAATTACATACAACTTTTTTTCATTAATCTGATGCAAATACTGTCCTCTTAATCACAACTAATATATTTGCAAGAGTGCAAAAAGGAAAATGCAATTTGAATCAGTATTGCTGCCTTTTCTACTGAAAATATCTAGAAATACTGTCAACTCTGCTAAATGCTGATTAAGTTTTGCCAAACAAAATGCTTGATAAAGGACATCCCGTTACCATTGCTTGTTGGAAGCTAGGCACATAACACCAAGGGAATTGCTCAAAGTTAATTCTGCTGTTACGATGTTTTCCTAAGCATTCACTGTTCACTGCTGGAAACAGGAAAGTGGTCAAGAAAGATCTTTAATCTGACCAGAGTGTTCTTATATAGCATACCAAAGAACTGTATTTACTTTGATGTAATAACCACATGTGGCACTCTGTGGATTACACTCAGTGCCATTCTTGGGTTTTGTGTGTATTCAAACACTGCACAAATATAAAGACCAAGAATGATTATGCAGAACTACTTCTAGGTGCTATGACTGTTTGAAATGTCAATGTGTTAACATTTCTTCTTCTTGGGAATATAAAAACACTCCCTTTATTATACTTTTGAAAATTTACAGAGCATTTTCATATTAGAGTATATTTATCTTTTTCTGCATCTGCCCCAAATATTTTTTTTTTCGGCATTTCAAGCAAATTATGTGGTTTTCACCATTATGAGCAATTAGTTTTTTATATTAAATTCATTTAGTTTAGATACTGAAATAAGATAATTTGGATTAAAGATAGTATTATTTGCTGAATTTCATCACTGCTAACAGAGTCATTATACAGCACTGCACTTAAATAATTCCTGATTGTTCTGTGTATTGCAGAGGAACAGACATCTGCTGGGAAACTGCAGAAAGGACTGGTAGATTCTTACCCAACATTTCAGAGAAGAAAAACCACTCGTTTACTTAAAATTGGAACTCCTTTCTATCAGGACAATCAACTTCAGGTCAAAGTCTACTGGAAGAAGACAGGTTTGTCAAATTTTTATTTTGCCATTTTTTCCAAGGAATAATTCTCACAACTACCTAAGACTTGTAGAGCGTTGATATAATGTAATGAACTTTGCACAACCATTCAAATTTAAATCCTACATCCATCCTTTCTTCCATTCACATCCAAGTTAGAGTTAAACATTGACTCTTCTCTTTGTATTATGGATATGGAAAAGTCTGGCAGAGGGACATGACATGAATCAGCTCTCAAAAAATTGCAGTCAGCTATCTTGGGACACTGAATCTTCACAGAGCTGTGATAATTTTTAGTTTGGTGGAAATTGCTTCTGTAAAGTTTTAAACAGGGAAGCAGAATTTGACCTTATGCTCAACATAGCTTTTGTGGGTACAAATGTTGTCTCCCTGGAGTGTCATCAGTGGGTCTCAAGCACATACAGTTCCTGGGCAGATTTTCTGCTGATGCCACTGCAGTATCACTTGTTGAATTTTGTCAGTTAAGAAATTAGTCAGGAAATTAATATATATGGAAATCATAGAGTGATGTCACAATAACTAAAATGTAGTTTGAACCACAAAATTTAGAGTTATACTAGAACATGTTAAGGCCACAGTAGGCCTTAGCCAAACTTTATCAGTCACCTAGAATAAAATCATAGAATTGTCAGGTTTGGAAGGGACTGTAAAGATATCTAGATCCAACCTCCTGCCAATGGCAGGGACATCTCCCACTAGATCACGTTGCTCAGAGCCCAATCTATCTTGGCCTTAAAAACTTCCAAGAATGGAGATTCCACCACTTCTCTGGGCAACCTGATCCAGTGGCTCACCACCCTCATGGTGAAGAACTTCTTCCTACTATCTAATCTGAATCTACCCACCTCTAGTTTTGATCCATTCCCTCTAGACCTACCACTACCCAACATCCTAAAAAGTCCCTCACCACCTTTCTTGTAGGCCTCCTTAAGATACTTGAAGGCCACAATAAAGTCTCCTCAGAGCCTTCTCTTCTCCAGACTGTATAATGCCAACTTTCTCAGTCTGTCCTCACAGGAGAGGTGCTCCAGCCCTCTGATCATTCTCATGGCCCTTTTTTGGACATGTTCCAGCACATCCATATCTTTCCTGTAATAGGGGATTTAGTATTCCAGCTGGGGTCTCATGAGAGTGGAGTGGAGGGGGAGAATCACTTCCCTCGACCTTCTGGCCATGCTTTTCTTGATTCAGCCAAGGATATGATTGGCTTTCTGGGCTGCAAGTGTACACTGAATAGTTGGCCACAACAACTGGAAGAGTCTTTAAGCTGATTTTCTGCTAGGCTGCATGCACCCTTCTGTTTTTCAGAAAAAAATCTAATAAGAATTTTACGTTTAAGTCTTCCAGTCTAAATGAAAATGCCATAAATTTTAAATGTCTAGTCAAATTTAGAAATCAAAAAAGGGTTTTTCCTTTCTTGCGCTGTAGGAGCACACAGATTGTTATATATTGCTCCAGCTTAGATGTAACAGATTCATATGCTGTTACTCAAAACATGCTAACACTGTTAAGTGTTTTAACTTGGAGCAATCTACATGTTTAGCAGTAGAATATGTATAAAATCCATTCCTTTTCTGGGTTTGAAATAAAGGGTAACAAAATGCATAATCACCTTTTCTTCTGATATTTTTCAAATAATTTTAGAAATACTTAAATTTTTGAGGGTTTAAGTTTATGCAGCACCACCCTCAATGAGGAAAACCTCCATAACCAATCAGTTATGCTATGTAACATAAGAATGTCACACTGTATGGTGTGGGTTGTGAGAGGTATCTTTTCCTTCTTAAAAAGTGCTTGCCTGTTTGAATGGTTACTTTTCTAGCCCTGCTATATCAAATACTTTCAAGTGCTTATTCCTCCTAAAATCTGCACGCTTTGGCTCAGCCCAACTACATACACATTTTAAATGTCCCTACCACAGCTATGCTAGTTTTCTTTTTTCTAGCTCTCACATTATATTTAATTTTTGCCTGATTTCATGGAAAGCTGGAATAATTTAAAGTTTAAATAAAAGATGAGGCATTTTTAATTGTGAGTTCCACATTTACTAACAATATGCTTTTGGTTATTCAAAGTGAGATTTATGTATTCTGAGCTTGGGACTGATCACCTTAAGCTTCAGCTTTCTGGAACTGAGAAGTCCACTCATTCTTCAAGGTCCTGTTATATTCAGAAAAGAAAAGCAGGTGACTTCTGCAGCAATTCATCCCACACAGAAGCTGAATCATTCTCTGGAGGTGCCTCTCTTCCTTAATATGAAAGGGAGCCTAGACAACTTGTTTGTAGACAGCTCAGAGATGCCTAATACCTCCCTGTGTGACGATATTCAATTCTGAGCAGTTTGAATTGAAATAATTGAGGGACCAGATTCAAAGATGAAGAGACTGTGATGCCTCCCACAGGTGTAAGGCCAGGTTGTGCAACTCACAGTCTGCAGGCAAGATTCAACCTAGTGGAACAATTGATCCAGCTGCAGCCATTTTCCTGACAGCCTCTTTCCAGAAGAAAGATTGTATGTCCTATGACCAAAATGCCAGCATCTCTAGTGAAATTCACCTGACAAGTTGTTTTCTGAATTCATTATTATAGTTCATGGAGGAAAAATCATGACCAGCACAGCAATATTCATCTTGTTCCAAAGTAAATACCTTGAACTAGGTGTCCACTAATTATAGTGGTAGCTAGAACATCAAACTTACAATTAGATGTTACACTGTAATTACTTAAATCTTGACATCTAAATCCAGAGCTGGATCTCATTGTGTTACATACCTGGAAGTAATATTTGTAGTAAAAGTTATAAATGCCTGTCTGAGAATAGAACTAATTAAGATTAAATGAAGTCAGGAAATATTTTATAGATTGGAAATAACAGTGTTTGGAAGTGGTGTATTCTCCACATTTGAAGATCTTCAAAGACAGATATGGCATACATCTGTTAGAAATGACATGGAAATGCCACCTTGTGCCAGGGATGGATCAGCTGCGTTCCTGAGTTGCTGCCTGTACAGCTGACATCATGTGCACATCCAGTTAAACAAGGGGACACCCAGAGGTCCATTTCAGTCACGTGGTGGGAGCAAGCTCTGTCACATGCACTGGAGTGTTTAGGTACATGCACCAACCATGCAGTGGAAGGTGCCTTCATTTATCTCGCATAACAAACAGTGATATCAAAGGCCTGTGAAGAAGGGCAGAATATGGAAGCTTGTCACACTTTTTTATTTTCTTTTTTTGTTTGTTTGGGTTTTTTTAAGAAAATATCTGTGTTCTGAGCAACAGCTTAAGCAGTAACTCAGCAGGAGCCATTGCCTCATGTGGAAATATAGCCAGTTAGCTGCTGGTGAGAAGCTAGCGGCTTCTATAAGCTCTTACAGGAGTTTGGAGGTTATGTAGTGCATGAATGAGGTGCTGACTGTAAATTTACTAGTGACAATGTACTGCAGAGCAGGTCTTTCTCACCATGCAAGGAACACAGCAGGAGAAGCATATTGTCTGTTTCTTGTCTTTATGAAAGACACCAGCTACTGAAGCCAGCAGCACTGAGAACAGTACCCACATGTCTTTCTCCTTATGAACATCTCAATTTGTGTTTAGGGAATTGTAGGAGGTATGAGAGTGCAGCAACTATAATAGGAAATGCTGAGAGAGAATTTTCCTCAGCCTACTCTATGGCCTAGCATCTAAGCTATTTTCATTGCAGATAGGCAATCAGAGTTCAAATCCTTCCTGACAGGGAACTGATCTCTTTGTCTTCTTTGTGGTAGGTGAAAACAGGAGTCCCTGTTGATTGCTCTAATGTTCTCAGTTCTCATTACTTTATAGTTTGATATTAAAAGCAACACTTTTTCTGGTACAGGAACAGAGCCATTCTATAGCCCTAAATTCATATGTGTGATTTAAAAAGAATTAAAAATTAAGAAAATTTCACAAAACCATGTAAAATAAGTATATTGATAATGGTAAGAGTTCCCATGACTTAAAAATAATTCAATGAATGTGGCTCTCAAGGTTGAATTAAGCAAAATTTCAATTGGTTGTACCAATCTTTGCTTTGTCTGGTTTGGTTTTCAAGTTTTTCTGTACTTTCTGTGATGGACCACATGGCCCTAGCAAGGGATGGTTGTGGTAATGAAATAAATATGTTATTTAAATTTGGGGTTTTTTTTTAAGATGAGGACATTTAAACAGGTATGTTATGTTGATATAGAGCTTCTTTTAGCTGTAATGAAAACTTTGACAATACTAAACCAGCAGTCTTTTACTTCTTGAGAATGTTACTAATTTTCTATAGCAAATCTACTTTGAAATTTTTAGTGTATTCCTGAATTCAGTGGCTCTACTTCAACCTGAGATTAATTTTTTTTTTTTTTTAATTCTGTCCAAAATTAAGATGGTTCTGCAGAAGAGTTTTGTACTGCGCTCCAACACTGTAGCATCACATGACACCACAGATTACAGAAACAAATAAAAGGAAAGACTCGTGTGGATTTTTTGCAGTGTCAGACCACTTAAGAAATATGTTCCCAAGATTGTTTTAAATTATTACTTTACTTTTATTGGTCCCTGTATTAGCTGAGAAATTGTTTTGCCTTTGAATTTGAACCATTTTATTCTCTCTAAAAAGCACAAAATAGAACAGAATCAAAGAATAATTTAAATGATTTGGAAGGGACCTCTGAAGGTCAGCTGCTTCAACCATCTGCTCAAAGTAGAACTTTGAAGTTGTTCAGTCCTATCTGAATAGCCCTATTAACAGATGTTGTTATTCTTTTCTGGATGACAGGGAATTTGTCCTTTATGAATATCAGGCTGCTGAGGCCACTTAGCAGTTATTGCAATGTACCTTAGGATTTCCAGAATGTACAGTGATGTCTCTTGACATTCAAAGATCATTCTTCCATTACTATGAAGAAGATGCATTCCTTGTATACATCATTTGCAGACGTACCAGAGAAAAACCACAATGACAACATCAAGGCTGAAGTTCTTGGTTTCATATCATCCCTCTGGATAGAGTTCATCAGACTGCTATCTTGTGCAACTGCAGTGGAGGGAGTGTTGCAAGCTATTACTGAACTGGCTTTATTATACAGCAAAGAAGTGATAGCTTATCAGTACTCAGAAATTGAACATATTTGAGTTCAAGTCTGAGCAAGTGGATGCAAGATCCTATTTCCATATATATGCATCATAATGTGCCACAGTTTGGTAGCAGGAAAGACTTATTTAGGCCTGTTCTTCAAGTGTCATTTAAGTCCCATTAGCTTCAGTAAGCATGAGTCATGAATGGAATTTAGGATCTGGACTTTACATTAAAATAAATGGTCTTTCTGAAATAATCTTTCAGTATTAGTGCTTCGGTATGATGGCAATAATAACTTCACTTCAGGATGTATGCTAGCAAAAATAATTCCACACTTCAAGCAGTATGAGGTGCTTAGCCAATGCACTTTATTTTGCTAGACAGTCATCACAAAAGCATATTGTAATTATACGAATACAGTAGCTTCTTTCTGAAAGAAGAAAATGTCTTTCACTTGCTGCCTCTGATTTAGACCCGGGATTAGAGAAACACAGTACATTCCTTAAACATCATGAATTCCACTTTTATAAATGAAGAGAAGAACTTGGTTGTGGCCAGATTTTTTTTTGCCTTCTCAACTGTGTGAAATTAGAAGTTATGTGCTATTTATGTCATATAGTGGAATCAAATAACTTTTAAGTCCTTGGTGCTGGAATCACAGAGTGCCATCTTTTACCAAGAATGGATGCACTCTGAACCCCCTACTTAAAAGGATTAGCTACTTAGAATAATTAAAATCCTCAGTATCTTGTTCAGTGATCAAGTTGAAAGTGTGAAAATAAAAAGATCCTCTATTCCTCAGTGATTAGGCAACTAGAAAGCTGAGGTTGTGGACTTCAGTTGAAAAGCCTTCAAGTTGCCACAAATTTGTGTATCTTTAGGGTATAAAAATACCTGAAGATATTTTCCATAGGTAGAAGGAAAAGAAATACTCTTTATGAGCTAACTGCATTAATTCTCACATCTTGCTGCAGTAATTGTAATACCTTAAAATATTAGAATATAATTCTTTACAAAGCAATATGTCATAATAGTATTTTCTAGCCCCTTACTCTGCCTTCACTACTGTTTTCTTAGTGCTTGTTGTAATATAACTCTCCTTACTCAGGTAAAGATTTAGTTTCCTTCACTTTTCTCTGAATGAAGCCTATGAGCATTTACGACTCATGTTTGAATGAAACATTTAAAGCACTTCTAGATATTTAAAATCAATATATCTGCCCCTTGATTTTGCTTAAAAAGACAAATATTTAAAATGCATTAAGACTTGGCTTCAGGCTTCTTTCTTTGTGTTTCTCGTAAATGCTAAAGCAGAAAAAAAAAGAACACTTAAGGCAGGGAGAGGCAAAGAATCCTGCATTGTCTGATAAATCAACAAAACAAATATAATGAATTAAATTACAGGGAAGAATAAAATGCAAGGCAAGGCAAAGCAAACAGAAAGCTGCCACAAATGCTTTTAAAACCAGATCTTAGGAAAACAAAATTAACTTTCACTTAGTTCAGGAAGATAAATGGAGTGATTGTATGTGCTGACTTGTTGTTTGCAATAAGGTATTTCATACGGCAGGTTTTAAAATAATTGAAAGCTTTCCCCATATTATCCTATGGTCCTTTCTCACAGAACCAGTGCTATTGAAGCTAATGAAACCCTGCAATGCCAGCTGGACTTTGGAGTTGTTATTGTAAAGAATTCAGCAGTAGTTGCTTAACACTAAAGAATTATTTAGTTTAATACTAACTGTTGCACTAGGAAGATCAGTGTTTGAGCAGCTGGCCATTTTCTAATTATAGATATTTAAGCAGTAAAATATTTGTACTTGAAGGTACCGCTGTGGTCCAGATGGTTCTTTCAACATGTTGCTGTTAATTAAAATAAAGTATACACCAATATATTTCTCTCATATTTCTATGCGAATAAGAGACATAGGCTCATCAGAGGCTGATTGTGTGGGTACATATAATGTTCATTTGTATTTACAGTTTTTATTAATAAAGCTGGCCTCAAGCACAGGAATCTTCGACTAGATTTAGAAATATTTAGAAATTCACCAGTAAACTTTGCATAATTTTGCTTTTCCATATGTGCTTCAGCTGACTCAGATGCTTGTATCCTATGGGCTTCCCTCAGCATCCTGCCTGGGGTCGTAGGAAATTATGTCATCTTTAACAGTTGTCGGAAATTATTCCTGTGTGATTCCTACTCATCCCTAACGTTGTCTTACATAGGCCTAATGTAGTTCCAGGAATAAAATTTTTGTTACACCACTGCTGTTTTTTAAAACCTCTTTGCCTTTTTGCTGCTTGGAGAGACTGAGAAAGGGAGCACCTGACCATCTCCAGTTGTATTATATAATCTGACTACAGGACTTGGACTATTTGGTTTATGTCCAAAAGTGACATGCTAACAGTTCCTAAAATGTTGCTGGTGGGAGTCATGAAAAACACCAACAATAATAGAATTTGGTAGAGCAGACAGTATAGAGTGCAACTTCTCAAATTGTATGCAATTAATTAGTGGAACAAGTAATAAAGTCTTAAAATCACATTTACAATAGGGGCAATCTCAGCAGCATCTCCCCTGCAAATGGGACAATACTGGGAACTCTTTTCAAGGGCACAGTGTACTGCATTTCTTCATGTTTCCACAGAAACAACAGAAAACCATTACTGAATGCCTTTCATTCGCTTCCAAACATCCGTACCTTTCAGGGTAGGTGGTTAAAGCTCTTGGTATGAGAGACTTAGGGTCAAGTCTGTCCAACAGTTAGTCCCAGGAATGTAGTTGGAACTGATTCAAAGTCTGCCAGGAAATCAAATATCAGAAGCCAAATCAGAACTACCCACCGTTGTCCTAGAGCTCAGACAGCACAGAAGACTGATTTTGCTTTGCAGGCACCCACTGATGTCTGCTGAAGGCAGATTGTGGCTGTACTGGATTAATTTGGTCCAGAACATTTATCAGATTAGTTCTAACACTTTGTGTGGTTGATGCACTTACTGTAAATTTAAAATTTACATAGTTAATGCTGTACACAAGCCCTCAGTATTATCTGAATCATACTCCAGAAAACCTTTAATAAAAGTGAAAGTCTATTTAATTTGACTTAGTTACACATTTAAAAGAAGTCTTCTTTTTATTCTTAAACTTAATATCTGAATACAAATTTAAGCTTGATTTCTTTTGAACTTACATTAAGAGATCAGATAGAATTGTATTTGCAAATGACCTCGTCCATAAGTGCAGTCCAAAGATAGACTATAACTATGGGGGATGAGTACCTGCAGTCAGACTGCAGATACACATTCAATATTGTGAAATCACTTGTCTTAATGATAAGACTTGAAGACTTAACTGACTTCAAGGCATTGAAAAAATTATCTGGCCAATAATAAATAAACTTCTACCTGATTTTTAATTGTTCAGGAAAAAATGTTTTCAAAACTGGCATCTTTATGTTCCTTCAACAATATCTGTCTACCCAGTACATACTTTTCTACATTTCTTATTACTTTTTGAGTGTTACCACAACTTATAAAGTTATTTTAACAACAAATACAGAAATTTGTATATATGCATGTATATAGTCTCACTAAGATTGTCAGTTGCAATGTCTGTTGTTATGAAGTCTGAATAACTGAGGGATAAAATGACAAGCGTTTTACTGCCTACTTCTTCCCCTTCATTCCCCAAACTGCATCACTGCATCACATTCAGTCAAAGCTTTGTCTTCCATACTTACACTGTTATACTTGGAGCAATCCTACTGTTCCTATTGTGAGTAAAAAGATACTGAAAACTGCAGTTTAATAAGATACCTTTCATCAGCTATGGGGAAATAACCGCTCATGACTGTTCGTTTAGCCTGCCTCAGCTCTGAAGTAAAATATTTAGCTTATGATACAGGTTAGACTATCAGCAGGAAGTCATCATGCTCATGGTGAAGGTGGTTTAAACTGATAAGTGTCCTTTTGTAAATTGGATCAATTTTCCTCAACTTGCCTCTTTTTAACCTGTATTGTTTAATTAGCCTAGTTTATAAGGTAGCCACAGAAACTGTTACATAAACAGTACAATCAAGAAAGGAAACTGGAGTAGCTAGAGTTGGAGGGAAAGACACCAAAAAAGTCTCTCCGGCACTGAAATTTTGATCTGATTTAAAGATGTCACATATATGCAGCTGATGAATAATAAATTCTTAAACATCAATTGCTTTTACTCCTGTAATCATAAGGTGAATATAAAAAAAATCCATAGTAGTCTAGATCAAAGGTCTGTCCCAACTGGTGTTCTGTTCTTGTCAGTGGCCAAAAGCAAATCCAAAGGAACATAAGAATAGGTCAAGCCTGTAATGGTAGTTCTACAGATTATTGTCTCAGCCTCAGACAACTTCTAGTTCATGTGATTTCTTGACGCCAATGTGGTTCCGTTGTATTTATTCTCTTTTGATGCATTTCTCCTGGAAGATAATATCCAATGTCCCATCACAGTCACATAATTTTGGGCATCTGAAACGTCCTGCATTATGGAGTTCCAGTGTTTTCAGTGATTGTTTTATGAAGAACCACATTTTTTTAATTGTTTTGAAGCCACTTCTTCTAGCTTTATTTGAATACTAATTCCTACATTAGAGACACAGAAAAGCTCTGTTCAGCTTGTCTGTATGCACATAATTTTATAGATATTTAACCTGGATTTGTTCTGTTCTTTTTCCCATAGACTCAATAGTCAAACTGCAGATTTAGAAACTGCATAATAATGCCATTAACTTTATGAATAACAGTTCAACAAAGCACCATCCCATATGGCATGCCATGATGCCTGACTCCCATTGTGGAGTTAGGGATAAATTGAGTCTGTACCTTGACACTGGAACTGGGATTACCTACCTTCAGTTACAGCCTCCCCACCTAAATTAATGCCCAGATTTGTCAAAGTTGCACAGAAGGCTTAAGTTACTGACAGAGTACTTAGTGACATTTTCAAAAGATATATAACCATAGCAAGACTTGCACTTCTTTGCTTGTTCGTTTGTTTTTCTTTTCATTAAATTCAGTTTTCAGGTGCTTAGATACCTTTGAAAATCTGGCTATGAGGGAGCAATGCAGAAACCTTCTATTCAGGCTACAAGCAGCTATTGTGAGACTTGGAGCTTACAAGAGTCACATTTCCTTGTAATAGAAAACCAGAATGAGATACTGTTGAACTCACTTTTTATAGGATGTTGTGTGTGGGAAAAGAAGTGAGGGTAGAGGTAATCCAGTTTAGAGATGATCCCAAATTTAAATCCCTCAATATAAACATCTTTAAACCTTGAGGCTTCAAAGGTCTAGATATGGACACCAATACTGTGGCTTAGGCCTGTCTTTAAATTACACACTAATTATTAATATAGTTTTTGGAAAGGCTTATTATTGTAATATACAAAGAATGTGTTCTGTCTATAGAAAGTTTGTTTTAAATGGCATAATGTGAGAAACAAAATCTTTGTGATTTAAGCAATACTGCCTATATTCCATGTAAGAATAAGAAACAGTATAGTTTGCCTTGCTAGGAAGTGTTTATTGAATGAAGTTTCAGTATCAACTGAGAGTTTTGTTGTTTGTTTTAATCATACAGCTTGAATAGGTGAATAGGATCTTCTTCTCAGTGGTGTCATGAATACCATGAATTTAATCATCAAATATTTGACACTTTGAAATTTTGTTTTCTTTTTTTATACCATCAGGTGAATCAATGCACGGGCAGCTAGAGAGACAGAGCTGTTTTAATTTCATTTTTTTAAGAGAACTTACCTAAAATGCCTGAGAACACACTGAAAACAGGGAAAAGAGCACAGATAGGCTTGCAATGCATTAGCTCATCAATGCAGCATTTTATCATTTGTTGAAGGCGAGTTCTGTTTACCTACGTAACCTAAGACTGACAACTCAATTTGCATTTGCTAAGCCAACATAAGTAAAGTAACACTTGTTATCCTACTGTTATTTCTTGTCCTATCACTAGTTTCAGATTTCCAATGTTGGCAAGAAGTGTTGATTCAGAGAGGCATAGAATGGCTCATGAACCATTATGGGAAGAAATAAGTGTCATGATCAAGTACTGACTGAGATGCTGTTTTGCTTTTGTGCAGTATGATAAAGTATACCTTCCTAAAAAGTTCTTCAGTCATGCTGTTATTACAATGCAATAAATATCATGCATATATACTAATTGTGTCTTCAGAACTGAAGCAACTACTAGTAAATAACACTGCTTCATTTATTCACTTGGATTTTGCCCATATTTAAGCATATTTTTCAAGACCTCTCCAGCAACTGCATATTGTAGAGCTCTGTGTTGACATGGAGAAGAATGGTGGCCTGATAGATGACTGTGAGCCTGAGACATCAGAAGACACTTGGTTATATTCTCTCAACCATTTGCCTAATAGTTCTTAGTGTGGAAATACAGACAGGTTATTCTGCAGAGCAGACCCTCCTGCTCATCCTTCTGCCAGAATGGTGGGTTTGCAGCACTGCTGTGCTGTATTAGATCCACAGTTGTAACAGGGTATCAAGGGTTGCATACTGGGAGAAGATAAGGCAGGAGCATTTCTTCAGGAAGCCTTTGATTTGTACACTTCAGAGATGATAAAATGTTTTTCTATATGCAAGGCTTCATAAATTTCACCATTACCATTGCTTCTTTTAAATTCACATTAGCACAGCTTCACCATTTGATACAATGAGAAGTAATTTTTGTCCTGGATAGTGTATTGTTTGACACAGGATTTACACAGAGCTCCCCAAAAACATACTATAACTTTGCTGAAGAAACAATTAATTGAGCTTATATTTACTGAGATAGGCACTTCATGTGCCCTAAGTAGATTCTGACCTATGCTGTGATACTAAATACAAAATCTTTACCCCTTTCTGTAACCTAATTTTGCAGAAATAATGCTGCAAGAAACATGATCCAGAAAGGAAATTACTCAATTTTACTATATCTCCTTCTTCCTGTTAGGCTAAGACAATCAAAGATATGATCAAGACTATCTTTTAACTATACTTGGTATGATCAGTAATGTCTTTGTCTTGGTGGGTACTAAATTTTCTGGCCTGATCCATTAGTAACTATTGAAGTCAACACGGCTGTTCATATGCTTAAGTGCCTTGTTGAATCAGGGCCAGAGTGCTCAGAAGCCTGCAAGATCAATCCCCTGGTATGAGCAGAAGAACAAAAACCATGTGGCCAGTCACAAATAATTATTGCGGTTTGCTGTATGAAATATCAGATTTAACAATATATAAGAAATCCAGAAGTTTAGCTACATGCAAAACAAATTGTTTCAGTTATTTTTTTACTGACTAGCTTCACAGAAATTTCAGTCTCTTTATGGCATTATATTTGAAGAAAGGTTAGATTTGAATGCAGTTGGTTTACATATGGCTGATTATCTTCCGAACTTTGATAACAACTCCTTTGACATACAGTTAGCATATTTATTATATGTATATATTTTGTAGGGAATCAGATTGCTGAGGTAACTTACAAAAAGTACAGAACATAATTTCCTTTTTTACTGAAATACTCATTTGACATACACTTATTATTTATATAAAATTAATATTTTTATGATGTGAGGTAAAGGTTTTCATATAAGTATGTCTTATTTTACTTTTTTACTGTTTTAGTCTAATGGGAAAATCTGTCAGACACTGCTTGTTAATTACTTCAAATCTTGTCACAATACAGAAATTAACTTCATGTTACTGTGTTTATTGATGTTAGACATTTTTATTGTAGTTAAACCTTAATTTGAGATGCTGTTATTGAACATGTCTACTCTGAAATCTTGTTTTCCAGCAAATCCCATTTGATTTTTCTTTCTAATAAGTTTTTCTAATTTGATTGCTTGCATAATAGTGCTGCCACAGCTGGCATTAATTGGCATTTTATACAAAACGGTAGAGACCTATCATCCAACAACCACCCGTCAGGCAGAATAATATACAACTCTATAGCTGAAACACTTCTACTGCAGAGTCTGAAATGCTTCTACAGCAGAGACCATCATCACCACTTGACAGGGGTGGAAGAGGGGTATGGAGCCATGAAGTGCTTTGCCTAAAGACCTCTGGCAAACCATCAGCAGAACTAGCCCCAGTTCCCAAACCAGTCTGCTACAATTTTCTTGCTGTAGATCACAGGAATACAAAGAAATACATACATCATGAATCTGTTTACCTGGTCCTCTGGAGTGATAGTAGGTCGATGTCATATTCATGGTGCTGGGTTGTGTGAACAAAATTCACTGCTTTTCCTGCCCCTGCTATGCCAGTTTTCTAGGTACAAAGCAGACTTCAGTTCTCATTGTCAAGTTGGCACCTTTCTGCAACAATAAATGTAATATGAAGCAGAAAAATGTATTAGAGGCAAAGAAAGGAGCTGACTGAAGTAACATGGTAGAAAAAAGAAACCACATTAGATGAAATTATTCACATGGCAGTAATGGAAATGTACAGCAGAACAGAAATGTGCAAAATGTTAGCAAAGATGAGGAGAAGGGATCACTTTTTTGTTTAGTTTATTTTCAGTAAACTGTGGAACCATTTAAACCAGAAATTCAAGCTAGGAAAAGTTGCAGAGTTACCTGGCATTTGTGTTGGGTGATTTTTCTCAATGAGTCTTAGAGCAAGTATAGAATGTAGGCCTAGATTATTCCCATTGGTCATCATGCAGATGTGCTGTAGGATATGTTGTAGTACTTTAAGCAAAACTTTCCAATCTAACATTGTGCATATGAACCTGAACTTCTCAAAGTGGCAAACATGCATTTGGCATTGGCATTAATAGGATTTTGAGCTGCTTTTACAGCTTGAAGCTATGCAATAAATGTGTACTTACACACACACACACACATGAAAAACATGAAATATATTTATTTATTTTTATTAAAATAAAACTAAAGAGTTTAGGTTGAGGAAGGGAAGAACAAAGATAAATCTGGTGAGCAACATCTTATGAAGCACAAGCAATAAAAAGATAGCTTTGTGGAGATACACATGTGAAACTAAAGACATAAAACATAAGAGGGAGTTAATCAAAACAGGTTATCTTTTCAACATGCTTTAGAGAATATCCAGATCAATAAATTTCTAGTTAGAGATTTAAGATTTTTTTTTTTTCCAACAAAGTTAGCTGCATTCCCTTGTTCAGCAAAAGACTTAAGCATATGTGGAATTTTAAGAATATGCTCATGTGATGTCTGTACAGGAATGTTTTCTTAAGTCTAGGAGCTCTTTTCATACTTAAGAAAAATTACTTTAAAAATCATAGCCAAAGTAATTAATAGCAGCTACTAGTTTATTTTAAAAGATTAGTAATGTGCAACTGTCTGAAAGATCTAAAAATCTTTAGCTTGAGCAGCTGGAGTTCATTTCCATGTCAGTATCTTAAAGAGATATTTTTAAGTAATTTTCTTGGTATGCTTTTTTGCCTTTTTTTTTTTTTTTTTTTTTAA
>JANIJG010013890.1:182294-198991 GCA_024611175.1 Megaceryle torquata | reverse complement strand
GCTCACTGAAAAGAAAGAAAATCCTTTCTTTTCAATATAGGTTGTTATTAGAATACCAAATGTGAGTACTACCAAATACAAGATTCATTTGTTAATTTTGTCCAAGTTGATTGGAAATGAAATAACATTCTTTTAATCTCTTTTTTATTTTTCTGGATCAATTAGAGAGGCTATCAAAAACTGCAGCTGTTTACAAATGGGTTACTAAGGGTTTGCTGATTCAGAACAGGAGAAGTAGGAGGGAAGTAAAGAATTCCCTGAGAACAGAAGCTCATGTAAGGAATGGAGGTGGAGCTGCAATAAAATCCAAACATAATACTGATGTTCCAGGAGCTGGAAATACCAAGTATCTTGGGTTACAACCTGTTTAATTACACTTCTGAACAGTGGTTTAGTAAACCTCTACACTGATATATCTGGATGCTAGGCTGTTTAAAGCTCATGATACTTGGAATTTATCTTTCCCTAGTGCAGTAATATTCAGTGACCTACCTGAAGTATGTGTCCTATCCAGTTCTTGATGGCTGGATAATGGCATGGCTTAATTCACTTGGATAATCTCTAACAAAGAGAGAGGGATTTATTTATGGATCTTAAGTGAATAATAAGTGAAAATAGTATTTTTTTTTTAAGTTTAAAAAGAGCAGTCCACGGTACATGCAGATAGTTTTAAATAATAAGCTGTGATTATCAGGTAATATGTAATCAATAAAAGATTCACCATGGTTAATTAACACAGTGTATAATATCACCAATAGAGCAGCATAAAGTTTCCAGGTTCCAAGAAGCTAGGTGTTTTGTTTGTTTTTCCCAGGAGAGGGGTGCAAGCAGGTGATAGGCAATAACTGAATGAACTGGAAGTGATGAAATCAGATGAAACCTACTTACAAATGCATGGTGAGTTTGTTACTTCATCTGATAGGCACATAAGTGGGAAAGCCCAGCAACTAAGAGGCAACTGAAAGCACAGCAATTTTATTTTTTTTTTTTAAATGAGAAGGAACAATCGCAAGGCAACAAGTTATTTCTTTATAAATTGATTTTTGAAAAAAAAAAATGTTTGGTTTCCAAAGAAATCAAATAGTTCACATGCATGTTGTTATGAAGGTAGCTGCTTCAAAAATGTATTTCAAGGAGCTTATAATCAGTCTTTTTACCAGAATACCATTTAAGCTATTTTCAGACATTACTAATTTTCTGTTTAGTTTACAATCCCTCCCTTCTGCATCCAAATTGCTCATAGAAGTCTCATGCCAGATCAACCCTTAAGGCAGCAAAGATACTTGTTTTCCCTTCTGAAACCTACAGTCAGGCTCTTGGCATTAGCAGCTATGTCATACCAAGCTAATTAATAATAACAGACATAATTTTGCATCCCCTGTATAATGATAGAGGAGAACTAAATCCAGAAACAGGACAGGATGTATTTGCACCACCTGATGATTTTTTCTTTTGTCTACTCCTTTATTGCCTTTTGTTTTGCTTCCTTATGCAATCATTATTAGACAGGAAGCTCGAAGAACTGGAAATTGGTTGAAAGCTTATACTATTGTTAATGTGGTAATTTTTTTGTCATTGATTTAAATGGGAGCAAGCTCAAGCCTTTAGTATTACTCCTAAGAGTCAAGACTAGAATTTTATTTAGAAAGATACTGAAAAGGTTTTATATTCTGAATAGAGAAAGCTCATGGATTTACAGACGATTTTCACATGTCTTCAGGCAGCTGTATTGCAATGCTCTGACTATACAGTCACAGGCAGTTGACACAAAGTCATTTCCATCACTTGCAGAATGTTTAGAAGCAGCAGCATTAAGATTTTTTTTTTAATTCTCAATTAAAATGCTTGATTTAAAAAAAAATGTAAGCAGTATATGCTTACATATCTGAAAATGACAATTCGCTATTGTTAAAGTCTTCATTAACTGATATAATTATGGTTTAAATTACATAACAGTTTAATATTTTCTTTATTCCATCAAAGGATGCTTAAGAACAAGTGAGGAAGTACCAGCTCAACAATTCTTAACACTCATTTTTTTTTCTTCCAGATAAGCCAGAAAATTTGCAATGGTGAAATTGTAATTATAATATATCTCTTTTCCTCTCTTTTTATTTCATGTAGATATTAGCATGAATCAATTCCAAGTCCACTGGTTACTGGAGTCCTGCATACACAATGACACCAAAGGACTTGGGAAAGTAACTGAGCTGACTTATGTAAGTCTCCATTCAGCTTTCTGCTTGACTGTGAGTAGCTTCTAAGCAGCAAGAGAAAGGATAGTTCTGTAGCATAACACAGTATGCTCTATACTATGATTCACAGATAAGTAAGAATGTTTCTTTTTTATGTTCCTTTTGGGCAAAAGATAAAAATGGTGCATGTGGACTGTTTGGGGTTTTAGTTGTTTGTTTTTTTTTAAATTAATGCTAGGGTAATTTTTCTTTTCTTTTTTTTTTTTTTTTAAAGTCGGTGTTACTCAGAAAACAAGAATAAAGGCAAAAAACTTCTTAGCTAAGTACTTATATATTTCTACAGCATATAGAACATGGATTTTTATCTGTAATTAGTACTGGAAGACTAGCACAGTGCAAATACTGAACAGTAATAGTAGTAATTAATAAACTAGGTTTTCTTTTAGACATGCAGGTGGGTTTCACAACCCTGAGGAGAATAATAGAATAAGAAAAAAGGAGCATAGCTGAAAAATGCTAGACACTAAATCTGGAAGTCGTACAGATATCAGATAAGGAGAAAAGCTCTATGTAAGTACATATCAGCCCAAAAATATATTGCAGTGGCAGTTCTTCACCCTCAGTTTCTTAGCAATCTAGTATCATCTGTCTCTGTAACACATTATTTGAACAACACAATAATGTGATTGGTGCATCACAATTGATTTAGTGGCTTGTGGAGAATGGAAGAAATCACAGTTCAGCTTTCCTTCTTACCCTGACCTATACTACTGGATCAGTTCAATGGAGTTAATGACATGTAAAAGTAGAGTAAATCAAAAGACATAATTTCTCATTCAGGAGGCTGCTAGCTTGTACAATTTACTGCTTGATGTGGTCAGCAAAACAAATATTAGAGGTGAATTAAAAAAATGATTGTGATATAATATTATGATCAGTCCCAGTATTTCAAGTTAAGCCTTCTGAAGATAGGAGAAAGTTAACCTTTTAGAAGTTTATTTCCACTAGAGGTCAGGAAAGACTCTTTGTACATCCACTCAAATGCATTGTGGGATTAGTTCATTTATTTCCTCAATCATCTTATGGTAATTGATCCAGTCTACTTTGGGAAACTGTGTTTCTTTTGAGGAAGAAAATAATTGCAAGCAAACAGAAGAAGGTGGATGCTATGAAAGGTTTGATACTGGCTATGACAGGTGAAGGAGGATAAAGGCCTTACAATTCCAGTGTTGAGCATTTAGGCCCTGTCACAGTAAATAATAGTAGTCTGTCACAATTTAAGGAGGTGTGAAGTGTGTTAGAGTACTCTCCCATCAAGTGGAAGACAAGTAGTCAAGTCCATTCTCTATATCCCAATCTCTATGTCCCATTGAAAATTACTTTCCAAGTGAATATTAGACTAACCCAATTTGGGACTAGAAAAAAAAAAGGGGGGGGGGGGGGGGGGGACACACGACATTTTCCCAGAAAAAAAAAATTTCTGTTTTATGATTTGTACTAAAAGCTATCAGGCTCTGATTTTCAAAAGTACTTTAGGAAACAGTAAGAATTTAGCGTGATGTTTACACTTTGTGTAAGGTTTTCATCCCCAGTTGTTGTCTTTATACAGAGACTTGTGCTTTGTAGTTCAGCTGTGGAACTTTTATTCCTGATAAGAACATAGAAGTAGTTAATGTACTAAAGTGGAAAAAAATGGATCCTTAATGCCATGCTGGACTTTGAATGCACTTTTAAAGAGTTAAATGTAGATGAAGCCTGTCATTTACAGCAGCTTAACTCAGCTTTCTTACATTTATCTAATCCATTAGCATTTACATCCTCAGTTTGCTACTCCCACTGCCATCATGTCAGAGAGGCTGTTCTGAATGTTAGAAGCCAATTGCTTTGATGCAGTGTGGCAATGGAATTGTGTAGAATTGAAGGACATATCCAAATACCATGCAAATATATTTTGCTACTGAAAATATTCAACATAGGCAATGTTTGCTTTGTTCTCTGAATGAAAGCCACGTTGGCATGTGTTAAGCATATCAGGAAAATATTTTATTGGAGAAAAGGAAAACTTCATGTTCTGCCAAACTTATTTTTCAATTTCTCTTTCTTTGGAGGTCTATTTGCAGCATGTGATCTTTTTGTTTGTCTTGTTGTAGGAAAACTACATGATTCTGAAGGACCTGTTATTTGCATGCAAATATAAAGTGACTGTTTTGCCTGCAAAATCTAAAGGTCGTTTTAAGGCTGAGAGTATTTCCTTTGTTACCCCACCTTGCTCTGCATTTAAAGAAAAAAAACACAAGCACATTAATTGTCCTGCTGAAGGAGGTAAGGCACAATATGGAGAAACAGTAAAATAGTTTAAAATGCATTTATAATCCCCCCCAACATGCCCCCAATCTTTAAAAGTGCTTCTAAAATTAAAAATAAAAGATTCAGAGCAAATAAAAATATGACTAATGCTTCTGTGAAAAATCAACTAAAACACAGTGTAGATTTTGGCTAGCATATTACTATTTTGTCAGTTAGGTGATAATTTTAGTGGACTGTTTAGAAATATATGACATTTGCTATTACACAGTTTTTATTTTTGTAAGGAGGGAAAATTTCCCAGTTATGTTCATTATTTTGATGGACAATAACTGTGAACATAATTATGCTGACATGATCCATCTTTTGAATGTTTTGCTACTGATGCAAGCTGCTTTTTCAGTTTGATTTTGTTTAGGTTAATTCTGTTCTCAAAAAAAGGAAATAAAGGCAGTCATGCCTTTTTTCAGCATTGCCACAATGATTGATGTAGCTAGGAGGTTATAGAAATTACAGAATTATGGAGATACTGCTTGGAACTGACCTCTGGGGTTAGCTAGTCCAGCCGCCTGCTCAAAGCAGGACTGTTGCCAGCACCAGGTCAGGTCAGCCATGGCTTTGCACAGCCAAGTCTGGACTCCTCTCTCTTCAGTTAGAGAGTGGCTCTCTCACTTTGTGCCCCTACTGTCCCCAAGGGTACTCCCATGCTTTGTGGGTCATCTCATAGTCCTACTGGTCACCAGTGTAATTTCCTGAGTTTCCAGCATTGCAGCCTTCCTAGGCAACTGCAACTCAGGAGTATGTTTCCCACAATCAGTGCCCCTATTAACTTGTACTACAGTTTTAGATCATAAAATTTACTTTTTGCCTGCATCATTGATTTCTGTATAATCCTGTGGATTTTCTTGTAGTCCCAAAACTGAGAATTGGAGCTCAGGTATTCTGAAATGCAGAGGAGCAGGAGGATGTCTGCCTGTGAATGAGGCACTTACATCTTTATGTGCCATAAGCTTTCCTTTCTGTCACCTGCAGCTGACAGCACTTGATCTGAAGTTTGAATTTGGCCCAGAATGCCAAATATCAAATATATCACTAAAAATGTGATGCCAGAAAGCCAGCAAGACCCTGGGTAACATGAGAAAGAGAGCTCTGTTGGACCCTGATTTGTGAAATTAAATGAACAATATTGAACATTATCTCTCAAAGTTTAGCTTATCTTTCTGCTTTCCAAATTTATAGTGCCAGTTCTACCCAAAGTGTTGGCCAAACCCGAGAATCTATCTGCGTCTTTCATTGTTCAGGAAGGTAACATCACTGGTCATTTTTCCTGGAAGATATCTAAGGCAGACCTTCACCAGCCCATGACAGGGTTTCAAGTCACTTGGGCAGAAGTAACCACAGAAAGCCGGCAGAACAGCTTGCCCAACAGCATCATTTCACAGTCACAGATACTGCCATCAGTAAGTTGATTGTTACTTTCTTTTGCTAGTGGCTTCATAAGTGTGTGTGTCTGTGGCCTGTTTTTAATGTTTAGTGGTCATGCAGGTGGCATAGATAGTGTTCTCTTGCTCTGCAGGCAAGTTGAGCATGAAGCGCTTAATTTTTCCTCCTTACTGGAGATAGAAAACACAGCTACTCTTCTTGATGACATGTGAAACATTTTAATGTGCATAATTGTTAAATTAGGAACCACTGTCTGAGAAATGCCTGAAGGGAGGAAAAGATCATCTGTGTAGCAATAGATAGGTTTTATTTTCTTTTGATGATCAGGCTGTTCAACTTGTCAGTTACTATAGTTTTACTAATTATTTGGTGTCTAGCTCAATAGATTTAAGAGAATTTTCTCTTCGAGTCACTCATTGCACTAAGAAAAATAGGAAATACTTCCCCCTCTTCCAATATGCAGCATTGTCTGATGGACAAATAATTTAAAGGAAGAAATAGATTTCACTGTTCATTGAAAGTGAGAGAATTAATAATTTTAATTCTTCCTCCTATTTGTTTTGAGATGGCCTTCTCAATTTCAGCTTCTCCTCTGGCAGAGGAAGGTGAAGAGCACTTCATTTAGACTCTGCTGCCAGATTCTCCACAGTCAAAAAAAGGCTTAAGCAGCTGGCCTTGATCCAAAGTCTGCTAACAACCTTGGGAGTCTTTCCATTCACTTCATGGAAGTGGATCAAGGCGATTGCATCTAGAACAGAACTGTTTTTCTGTGAAAACAGAAATGTTTCACATTTGTTCCATCAAAGAATGCATAAAATGTTTTGTTGGACACATCTTACATTCAATTCATTTTCTACAAACCCAAGACAAGGTTTTTGCCTTTCTGTCTTACTTCTGAGCAGACTGCCCATGGGGGCTAGGGCACTCATGTTCAAAAGCCTGTTGTTCTAGGGGAGAGAAACAAAGTTGACAGCAGAAGCTCTAAAACTGTAAGGTAAGCTACCACACAGCATACCGAGCTGTTCTGTTGCACAAAGAGCTGTTGATTCACACCAATTCACTCAAAGCTCAATCTACTGTCCAGAGCAGAATTGCAGTGCAGATACAGCCTTGGTCTCTTCATCAAGGATGACCTTGAAGTTGTTACTCAGCCACAGACCTTTGGCTGCAAACAGCAACTTCAAGACCACAATAAGCAAAGTTACAGACCATGAGGTGTTAATTTGCACTTTGTTTTTCATCTGTGTTTTATTTTAGGAACAGGCATATGTTTTATTCAGAATTTAAGTTCCTTTTTTTTTTATGCTTTCAGTCCAGATAGGTCTGCAATACATGGAAACTTTTATTTAAAACCCTCTTCTGCATTGTGTTATACTTTGATTTTTTATCTCTCTGTTTTCCTATTGTAGTCTATCACTATATGTATCTGTCTTTTTATGGCAACTGGTTAACTTGCAGAAAACTCTGATCTAAATTGAAACAATATCTCCTACCTCTCAGAAACCACCAGAATGTAGAGTATATTATGGTGAGGATCATTCACTCATTCTTGTTGGTAGCGTCTAACTAATAAAAATGTGATATTCACCTAACCAGGGCTGAAGCACACATGTCCCAACTGCTGAGTATCACCTGAATGAGTAGAGTGAGTTTATGAGTGCAATGTATGCACTCCTCTTTCTCTCCTACCCATTCAGTAATTTATATGAGGTAGAGCAGCTCTAACAAGGTTTGTTAAGAGCAAACCCATCTCAGAATACATGCTAATTTGTCAGTAAAACTACATGTTTATCCCCACCTTTTTGCTCTCTCCTTTCCCCTTTGCTTTCTGCTCTGGCAGAGACAGCAAGTTATCACTTATTCCTACAGCTCACTTATGTCCCCTTGCATGGTACGCTGGGTGCAGTGCTGGCCAGAAGAATTTGCATGCAGGATCAGGCCATTCCAATACTGTCCGGTGTCACTGCCCTGATGTCCCATTACTGAGACTGTACCTTTTCATCTTGGAATGAGAGGAATAAAGACTTCTGCTTCCTTAATACCCTTTATTATTTAGCCAGATGTATTCCCATTTGGGAGTATTTCTAAACTTATTCTGAAATGAATTTGTACAAGTGTAAGTGACCATGACAGGTATCAAACAGTGAAAAGTGTGTCTGTCATGCAGAAATGAGATTAAGAACAGAGGCAAATTCTTATCATGTAATCAGGACAAATCTGCTGAAATCAGTGAAGCCACACTTAACTTTCACTAGCTGCAGAAAGGGCCCCAGGCCTATCATTAATTAATTTAGCAGTTAGTAAAATTCACAAAATAAAAACAGTTTTATATAATGAACATGTTAATTAAAAGGAATAATTAGGAAGTTACATATTTTTTACTTTTTTTTATTGATGAGAAAATTGTCCATTTTCCAGAACACTGACAACCTCTTACACATGAAACCATAACATTATGGTAATCAAGTCTGCTCAAAGGGATTGGTAAACAGAAAATTCAAAGCAAACCTTCTCAACAATGTGATGCATACATTAAATCCTTTTAACAGAATTCTAAGTAATTTGTGGGTGCTGACAGAACCTGTTTAAACCACTGCTTTGTGTGAGTAGAGAAAATGTATTTTATTTTTAGATTCTCTGAGAATTAATGTGATTTATTTATCTTTAGGATCATTATGTACTTACCGTGCCCAATCTGAGGCCATCGATGCTGTATCGCTTGGAAGTTCAAGTGCTGACAACTGGTGGGGAAGGGCCAGCTACAATAAAATCATTCCGAACACCTGACCTTCCTCCATTTTCACCCCACAGTAAGTACTACACCATTTTGCCCTGCAATTACATGCTACAACACTTCAGCCCTCCAGATATGAAGAGTTTGCTTGAGTCTTATCATCTTTATTGGTTCCAGTCATATTCCATGAACTTCTTATGTGTGAAAATATTGGGTCTTTCCCTCCCATAAATGTCCATCAGCTGTGATTAAAGCAAATGCATCTTTCAGGTTCTGTGGTCTGACATTCGCCATTCGTCCATCACAGTTCTTTGGCTTGTTCCTATGGCACTTGTGATTCAGAGTTGCTCTGTACTCCAGGTACTACCTAGGCCTGGGATTCATTGCTTTGAATATTTTATTTTTCTGGGTGAATTCAGTCAATGTGGCTAGAGTCTGATCATATTTCTAAAGCAGTGTAAAACTCTTAATGACCACTTACAGTATTTTATGGTTTTGAAAAGTACATCTTAGAATTGTGATGCCCAGTAAAAAAATACAATTAATTTTGTCAAGATTCATCTGCTTGAAAAGTTTTGTCCTGTCACTGTCTCACTAAAGTTGTCTGGACTGAACATGCACATGGTTGTTAGCACAGGAAGTTCACTTACAAGCTGAAGGATTGCAAGCTGAAGGCCTTATGAAGCCTTTTTAGTATGAATAAACATTGGTATTACATATTCAGGGTTTGATGTGTGCGTATTTTCCTATTCTTTTGTTTAGGACCTCATATGAAGCAACATCATCCGCATCACTACAAACCACCCCCAGAGAAATATTAGACTGTTTCAGATGATTACACAAATAATTGAAAGAAAAACTGAGCTCCCAAATGAGGGATGGGAAAAGGCACATCTGTACGAGGAATGAACTCAGTTTTCCAGTGAAAGTTACCATCCTGTATGGTCTGTATCTACTACTCTGTAGTTTAGCCATGAAGAATAGTATTTGCACGAAGACCAGGATGAAACATACAAGTATCATTGTAGTACCACGACTATTCAACAAACTGAACATTTCATCGAACTCAACTCATATGAGAGAATCAGAAGTGTGTTCATTATAATAATTTTGCATTTCTTTGTTTAAAGTAGATTGAAACGGTGCAGTGAATACAGCTTTTTCTCTTAGTGACTTCAATGTTAATATTTGCAAGGTTGTCCTGTGATGTAGACATACTTTTGAACACTGGAGGCCATGTTCTCATCAGCGTGTTTAAATAATCTATTTTACTTTAAACTCTGCCTGTCACCAGTTTAAGCCCTATTAAAGTTCTCCATATGTCTGAAATAAGGACATAATTAAAATAAATACTGGTAGCAGAAACCCAAAAATAGTCAATATTTAACAATTGTAGTGTCACCACAGAGGGAGGAGGAGGATGCATTTTTATCACCCATCTGTTCTGAAGTGCTGAATTTTAGCATGTACCTCTTCCATTAATGTAGTTAATAGCTAAAAAATATACAGGGTAGATATACCATGGAGAAACAAATAGTAATTAATAGAACTGTTGAAAATTAATGGCAATTAATGCAATTAATTGGTAGGTCCTGGAAGAATGACTTTTACAATCCCACTTATAATTTTTTGGTATATATTTCAAGGCTTAATAACATCTTGAAAAGAGACACCATTTTTCTAGTTAAAAATCTGAATAGTTAACATTAACATTTTAGAAACTGAATTTCAGAGGCACATTTGTTATTCAAATAGCTGTAGAGCTGTTTTTTGGCTTTGGATTTTGATGTGCATATTTCTTTTCCCCATGGAGTTTTTGAACAGAAGGACGGATGTATTTGCTCTATTCTGCTGTTCTGCTTACAGAAAGAATTATGTGACAATATTCTGGCATCTGGAAAACATTGGCGTATAGTTTATTTGAATGCATTTTTCAAATTTAGACAGAAGGGTGCCCTTTATAACCACAAGGGAATTCATATTGCCTTATTGTGCAATATAAACTGTCTAGAATAATTTGCCACACAGAGAGACATACCTCGATAGTAAACAGAAACTACTTGGATTTATTATCAAAAGGGTGGAAAGTATCATCCAATAAACATCCATACAAATAGCTTATAATCAGCTTCTAATGTTTAAGATGTTAAAAGTGTTACTGCATTCCTTGGTACTGGTTCCAATACTCTCTGAACCATCATATGATTCTAACGTACCTCAAACACTCAGGAGACAAACTTGACAAGGTGGCCACTTTTTCTAACAGCAGATGCTACAGACTCATTTGTACTTCATATTTCCCTGAGATATTCAGTGAGAGGATCTCAGGCAGTAGTAGTTAATATACTTTCATTCTCTTCATGACAAGCTGTTCTGTGGAAAAGTAAATATGAAGAAAAGAAATACATACCTGAAATTTCTGATTCTGAAAACATCAGAGTCGTGTTTATTGTAGTAGAGTATTCAAAAAATACTCAAATGCAGTTTGTCTGTAGTGTTTATAGCTTTTTGTTTCATATGGGTTGATACCACAGGTGGTGAAGGAAACTGAGTTAATTTCTTGCTCATTCCACTTTTCCTACGTTTCTACCTTCACTTTTAAAGGGCTCTTATTTTTTCATTCTCTTTCTTCTTTGCTCATTGTCTTTTGTGATATGCAGTTGGTGGCCCAGAACTTTTCCAGACTTTTTTTTATTGCTCCGTGGCTTGGGCTTTTAATATTAGTTTTAAAAATATTAGAGTCTATCGTGCTTTCAGTTTATTTTTCTATCATTCTGTCATCTCCCCTTTCCCACAATACATTAGCAAATAAACAGATGAACTCTTCTACATAAAATCTGTAGTATAATGGTTTATTTTCAATTTTGGCAAAAGGCCTGAGTCGCAGAGATTTTTTTTGAGATGGAAATGTTTTGTGTATACAAGTCTTTACAACGAAAACATAATTTGAGTTGGACCATTTAGATTACACAGGGCATAAGTAAAGCTAGAAGTGATCTCCATGGTGTTTGCTGGGAGCAGGAGTCAGTGGGATCAGGGAAAGTAATTACCTCAGGCTTCTCTGAAAAATTTTTTCCAACCTTTCAATCACAGTCTATTCTAGTTATGCTGGAGCAAATCTAAAGTGACTTGATTAATATTAATGAAATAATGTTTCATTCATAGTGATATGGTAAAGCATAGACCATGAATGTCAGCCTTTATTACAAGGGTGCCAAATCTGGCTTGGAGATAAACTGGAAGTTAGCAGCCCTGGGTGATCATACCCTTAGTCTTGGTTGCTGAGGAAAATCCTCATTCTTCTGAAAGGAATCAAAATGGTTACTGTTTTCCGATGCCAGTCTCTTTGAAGCATTCAACTTTTAAGAGTAACAACGTACTTTTTGAAGAACGTGGAGAGGTTTTAACTTTTAAAATATATTCTGGAAAGAAAGAAATAAAGTTAATGAATTATAATTGTATTGGACAATATCAAGTCCACTAAGATGTAAATTAATTTTTTCCTTCTACAAATCAACTTATCAATTCACCTTTCAAGTCACCTTCCAAATGAAAAATTAAAAATACAAGGTCAACAAAGCTTATGCATGGATGTTAAATTCCCAACTATGTGTGATTTCCTGATTATTCTTTGAATTTAGCAGTACAGATTTGTAGTTGTTACTGCCTAATTCATTAAGCCTTGTTTGCCGAATTGTACAGGGTATTATCCTAATTTACTAGCTTAAGTCACATTAAACATTTCATTCAGCAATAACATTGTAATTCACTACTTGATTAATTTTCTCTAATGATGTTGTGTAATACTGAGTTAATATAGATATTCGGATGCTTTTAGATACTCTGCACCTTTACACTAATGTACAATTTGCTATGTACGATTCTGATGGTTTTGTCAGTTGACTACGGGATGTGTTTTGTTTATTTCTTAAATGAGAATTATAATGTTATGCTTTTTTTGCTAACTGCTTTGTGAAGTGGATTTTTTTTGTTGTTGTTCACTGGTGTTTTGTGTTTAAGAGAATGGTTTGTTCTTATTGTATCTTTTTTCACCATTTTTGAGTTATTCATAGATCAGGAAAAATTCAAATAGTAACATCTGTGCGTATCATCTTGAATATTAAGACTATAGTACATCAGTAAAAAGTAAGAGGTCTGGCTTCTGAAATGCTGAACATCCTCGACTTAGTGACTTCAGAAAGAGCTGAGGATGTGATTTGGCAATGTTGACATTGACATTAATGGTGTTTGTCATGGTCACACACAAAGTCAAAGAGATACTACTAATGTGAATGGGGATTTTACCATTGGTATTAGCAGAACTGTATAGAAACATTAATAGTAATACTGACTCAATTTATTCCACAATACTTTCATCTTCATGCTCCCCATTGGAGTCAGGGGGAATTTCAGATAAGAAGGCCCTTACTCTGGAAGGTGTGCAGAAAAGAAAACTTCCATATGCAGAAAAGAAGTGAGTGGGATGGAAGTAAACATATGCAGTTAAGAATGAGCTTTAGTAATGCCTCATAAAGCATGGGTGTCAGTAATTGCTTGAATACTGTCTTAAATAGTACAAGGCCCTTATAGAACAAACTGTGGGACCCAGACAGTTTTAAATTCTGTGTACAACAACATTAAAAAAAAAATTGTCTTGTGTATATGTAAATGTAGTTGTGATATTGACTTATTTATTAATTCATTTTCTTATACTATGTGCCAAGTATATTCCCACCCTTTTGATCAGTACCTGTGAACATCAATTACTAAAAATAATGTTATGCAAACTTGTGCATTGTAACCAGGAATATGAGCTAATAAGCCGATGCATGTAGTTTTAAGTAATTAAGAAAACCCTTTATTTAAAAAATGTAAATGAATACCTGCAGATGTTGATGACTATATATGGTTTTGCATGCCAAAACTCATTGTTCAGTTGTGGGCATGAAATGTAATGACTGTATTACCTCTACTGAATATATTAATAAGGTACAATTTACAAAGTAATTAACAGAGCTCTATATGTAAAATTTTTCCTTGTTACTTAATTATATTGTAGTAGAGGTAACAAAACTGCTTCTCTGTTACCCAGATTGGCTGTAGAAATTATGTTCCTATAACACTCATTTAAAGTCAATATTTATTTATATATGTAATACAAAAAGATTGGTCTTATGTGCTTGTCCCTTTATTTAGAGAAAAAAAAGTACATTTCTTGTAAAAACAATTTGTAAAAAAAAAAAAATGTAAATAGAGTCTGATTTCTTTTACTCACTATTTTCATGTTTAGAATTTGTACATACTGTTTAAGTAGTAAACTATCCTACATTGTAATCTTTCTACATTATCTTCTCCATACAGAATTTACAGTTTTGTTTTGCCTAAGGTGAACACATAGTCATCAGTGTCACACTAAGTACGTTTGCTACATATAAATTGCATTGTGTATAAAGTCATACCATTTTATTCTCTGTGTAATACATTTTATTTTCTTTAGAATGTGATAAAAATAATTTAAAAATAAATGTAGATATCATTTGAGTCTTTTAAGTTGAAAAGCAATCCATGAAGGAAAAAATCAGACTCAAGAACGTGCCATCCCTTTCTCTCTTCTAATGAGAAGAGAAGTGAAGATCTTTTCACCCTTTGTAATACTAACTAAAATTAATTAAAATGTGGCTGGATCTATGTCCGTGGCCTGATCCTACAGTCAAGATTTTCATGATTGAAACTAATGGTGAAATATATATGTACACCAGATTTGGAGTATTTTCTAAAAAGTGCAGTATCCCATAATTTAAATTATATATTTTTAATAAATATAAATATCTGTCTTAGTACAAACATTGAACTGTTTCAAATTGTCCTAGATGTGCTGTCATTCTCAGATGCAATATCTTTAGGTTGGGGATGCGCCTTTGACTTACCTAATAAACATTTAGATTTTGTTTAACCTGAACATAAGCTCTGAAATTTCCTGATACTTCTTTATCATTAGAATAACTGCTTAAATTTTGGGGTTTGATTTTCCTTTTACATAAGTGGATAATATTTAGAAAAACCAGTAAAGTTAAATTTCTGTGCAAGTTGGACTATTTCAATTATATTTGCCATTCTGGTTCATTAAGCCCAAACAAAAATGATATATCATTGTGGATAGGTAAGGTATAATAAATAATTAAAGTGTCCTATACACTCTAATTCAAAAGAGCCATTCATTTTTTCTTTCCATAACTTCAAATAAATGTTTTATTCAACACTGAATTAAAAGGGACAGTGACTGGATTATGTGAATCATATTAAATAAAGAACATTTGCTATATATTCAACAGTATTGATCATTTTGGTTTGGGGTTTTGTGGCTTTTGCTTCTGTACAACTTGGCTTTTGTGCATCTAAACCCAGAATGCACTCCAAAGATTCCATTTCATTAAAAAAAAAAAAAAAAAAAAAAAAAAAAAAAAATTTATTAAAGCTTTTTACAGTATAAAAAAATCCCTCTCTGTACCTCTGTTTTCTTGTTACAGGTGTTGTATTGTCATTGTCTGGATATACGCCAGCCTCCTTGAGGAAGGCCTTGGGCCAAAACACTGGCTGTTAGCCCGTCGATGGCAATGCAGCACCTGTAAGGGTAAAGAAATCACCGGGGAGAACATTGAGAACCTAAGCTTTGAAATAGAGCCAATGTGCAAGACTCCTGCAGATCTGAAGGGGATGCGGTTCAGCAGAAGCGAATTGCTCTGTCCCCTGTGGATTGTGCTTAATAGCCTGCCTGCTTCTACTCAAGGTGCTGGCAGGAGCAAAGATTAATATTTAATACATGCCTTGTTATAAGCATTTACTGAGAGTGCCGTGTGCCACAGAAACTAAAGAATTTATGAATGCTTTCTCTTCCTAGTTCCTCACCTGAGATGGTGATTTATTCATGTTACTTAACAATAAGCTACATTCAGGAGGTCTGTTTCTTCTCAGTGGAAGATCAACTTCAGAAATAGTGGTTTGTCGCTGATCAAGAGAGTTAGGTAAATATGCTACACACAAAGATCTCTTTATATTTACCAAATAGAGCTTGCTTGTCTTTTTCATAAGCTATCCAGTAAAATATATATGTGCAATCAGTTCAAAATTGTCAGTATTTAGAAGTAACTCTGGGTTTCCTTGATTAGTAACAATTAGCCAACATATTTTTTTCATATTTTTATAATTTTAATTAGAAAATTGCCTGATTTAAATGTTTCATACTTAATAATTATCAGTAGATGCAGAGTGATAGGTAGACTGTAATTTCTGTGCTGTCATTTATATTGTACATGAAAGACGGAGGATGCAAACTGGGGACAGAAGAGCCTAGGCAGCAGAAAAAGAAGCTAATCATCCAGTGTGTTTGTTTTTTTGAAGACATCCAATATCTAGTATCAGTATTTATCTGCAAACATTCAAAATAATATTTTAAATTTCTTTTCTGACATGTGCTTCAATAATTGCTTGAAATATAACTGTTTCAGACTTTCAGTGAATGCACCTGGAAGCCAAAATCATAAAAAGTCATAAAGCTAGAAGATACAAGAAAAAAATAGGCTGGTGGCTGATTATGCTTCTCTCCGAGCACTTCTTTTGCTTGGTGTTTACTGAACCATGCTAAAGACAAAGAAGATCCATATGCATTTTTCTGGCCCTGAGTGAAATACCTCTTATCACAAAGGATCCCATTCAATTGGCTATAGTGCATCATGAATGTCTGAATTGACAGATGTATACAGTAGCTTAATGCTATAATGATGAATTAGGTAATGAACCCTGTATTTTTGTCATTTATCTGAAGATTGTATCAATTTTTCTTATATTTTTGCCTGAACTTCAGCTTTGTTTTGATTTCTATCAGTGTGAGAACTTGTCTTATTAATCTTAGTCATACATGACACACTCAAAGCATGTTTCTCTTCACTGCTCATTGATATAAAGATTTAAGTTTATGATAACTTTCGAATAAAAAAAAAAGCTATTAATATATATAATCCATG
>JANIJG010013890.1:139657-176994 GCA_024611175.1 Megaceryle torquata | reverse complement strand
TAAAAATAAAGTGACTAAGTCAGAAACTGTTAGAAAGAACATTTCTTTAAATTCTGTAACATCAGTCTGTGAAATATATTTATAATGTGTCATGGGAATCAAAAGAAGCCTGTGCAATGTTAGGAAGCCTTTAGTTGCAGCATGTCAGTGAGACTAGACAACTTGGAATACTACAATTAGTTATCAACATCATATTACTCTTAACATATTTTAATGTCATTAGAAAATGTATGTCTGGCTTACCTAAGAGATAACTAGCATCAACACTATAAGGACACACCACATTGCCAGTTTAATAATGACTGCTCCTCTGTTTTTTTGCCCTGTTTAGTCTTGCTGACATATAAGCATGAAGAATGACAAAAATGCATAAGCAAAAGGCATGAAATAAGGTCTCTTGTTTCAGTAAATTCTTCACTGATTTTAGGATATTATTGCCAAACTTTGGACAAGCTTCTTCCAAATGCTTTTAATCTCCTTCTCAATGACTGTGATTTAGTCAGGCATTTTAGTGTTTGGAATCCCTTTAATGCTGAGTTTGTTGAACACACACGCCTTCCCTGTGTTGCTAAGATAGACTTTGAACTAAACAAGGCAACTTATATGTCCCCAGGGCTGTTGAGCACTCTCTGAAAAAGCTCCATCTGGTTCCAGGGATCATCTCCTGTAAAGTCTTTTTACAAATCACAGTCACCTCTGCCCTTAAATCCATTTTAAATTTAATAGTAGTACTGCTAGATTTGAGATTAACAAACCCAACCTGCTCATGCCTGTTTAATTTGAAAACAGATCCTAGGTTATGTGAACCACTTATCCTTGATTAGGTAATTTCTCTAAGCCTTTCTTTTTGACAGACAATCCTCCTGACTTTTCCTTTACACATCCTGGATACAATTCTGTTGTTTGAGCCTCTCTCCTCTCTACTGTGTTCTGCCTTGTCCCTAACAGCTGTAATTCTGCCATGGGAAATCCACTCTTCTAAAAAGCATTTTTATGGGCTTCCTTGTTTCTCTAGGGATTTTGCCTTTGCACGTTCCTCCTACTTTTTCATTGGATATCTTGAATTTTGCCTGAGTTAGACAGTGATATCTCCCTATCACTCATTTAAGAGGAAATTCAATTATTTGAAAGATGCTTTTTAAAATTCCAATTGCTAAAAACTCTGTTTAGAGTTTAGACTTAGCCTCAAAATCACACTTTTTGTTTATGTGTCAACTTCACAAAATTTTTATTTTTTCCAGATCACTATGTTGTGGGAAAAGATCTGTTTAAGCATAATATACATTTTAGATTGTTTACTTTTTTTTTTTTTTAAGAATAACATCACCATTACTTTCTATAGAGATGGTCTAGAAATATTACTACATTCCTCATTGCATACATTATGAGATGCTTTGTACTTCACAAATTTGCATGAAGTTTCCTTTTTCCACTGTTTAGTGTCTTGTTCTTTCCTCCCAAATGATTCAATAAGTGAGCTATGAGAAACCTTTTAAAAGGTGAGATTGCAGGTGATTGTTTTTCTTATTGAGCCTTCTTCAAAATGATTCTTTTTCTCCCATAAAGGATCTAAAAATGACAAAAGAAAGTAATTTTTTATAATGGTGAACAATCTTTTTCTCCATTATGGGTCACTGCAGCACAGAATGTTTATACTCTTGGTTGCATTTCAGAGATCTTCTCTAAAATTTTATTATCCCCATCTCTTTTCTTAAAAATTTAAAAGAAGGGAAGGATGTATCCTCATGGCAGCTGATCATCATATCACAAGAAGATTGATTTGATACTTTATCAGGTGTCCCTTAAAAAGTTTCAGAAGTATGACTCTGTCAATGGCATTGCACTCTGCCTGTATGGGTTCATTCCATTGTAAACCTGCTCTGTTTTGCAAAAGTATTTTTCAGGCAGTATTTCAAGAATGCAGTCAGAGGTTTAGCTCAGGCAAAAGTTTACTGCTAGATATCTATCATCTCTTCAACCACTTACCGCTAAGAATGGATGAGTTTGTATTCTTTTATTCTCCTGTACTTTTAATTGTGGTTGGCAAAATAATCCCTGGAATTAACAAACTCATATGTACTTTAAAAACCATAAGCTTCTCTAAAGAGAAAAAAATAGTGATTTGTTTTTGTTTTGTTTTATTTTAATTCATTTAATTTTAATTTATCTTCTGTTTCCTTGCCAGCCAGGAATTATGTTTTTGAGCTTTTCTCTGTAAATAGAAAAGTTACTATTTTACAATAGTGACAGTAACAGAAGGGGACAGGTTGGAAATGAAGAATGTGAAATTCTTATGAAGTTAAAAATTTAAAGGATTAAGTTGCAAGAAAACACTAAGTAACACCATTTTCGTAATGAGATTATAAAATTTGACAATGACAGTGGTGAGGATACTGACAGTGGGACTCATCTGCTGACAAGACGACATTTTGGGAGGCATGCAGCCTCTGTGGAATCCAAATCTTTGGTGTTATTGAAATGTTTCCAAGGCTCCTCCAAACCTCTGAACACCACCCCATGCTTATGTTCCATGTGGGTGTTAGTAATACCACTGGGAATGAATTTATGCAGATGAAAAACTACTGTAAGGCTCTGGGAATAGGAAGGTGAAGAGGTCAGGAGCTCAGGTGGCTTTTTTTGTCAGTTCTGCTGATCAAAGGTCAAGGCTTAGAGACAGATGCGACATGAAGATAAATATGTGAGTGAGCAGATGGTGCTGCCAGCAGAACATCAGCTGCCTTGACCATGGAATAATGTTCTGAAAACCTTATGGCACAAGTAGAAACTATGCCACACTAATTTTCTGATTTATAGAAACAGGTTACAAAAAACACCAGATCAGTATGAACTATTCTGCCCTTAACAAAAGTCTAGATATTGGTCAAGAAAATAAGTTGTTAACATAAGGTCAGAAAAGAGGCAAAAAGGAGAATGGTGAGCTGGTCCATAAAATATATTAAATACTGTAGGGATTAGGTAGGAGGAACTGGATGTTTTGTTACATGGTCAACATTTTGCTGTCAATGACATTTGGTTGATTAAAAACTTGTTGGATGATTCACGTGTCACAGAATTAATATTGGAGGCTACAGCTTGCTCAGAAAAGGCAAGCATGAGACTAATGAAAAAGGCAATAAAATATTATTGAATGGGAAGGGTGCTTACATCCGCTCTGAGATCCAGATTACAGAGAAGCATACATTTCTTGTAGGTGCTCAGACCCCTCTTTATACTGCTTGGAATTAAATGAGAAAGAAGATGGACACTATCATGATGATGGTCCTGGAAATGAAAATCAGAAAAATCCAAGGATAAGACTTGGCAGTAATATATAATAGTTCCTTGTAAGTCACTGGTCACTGCCCAAACATGATCTATAAAAAAAAAAAAATGAAGCAAGACACGGAGGTAGGGACTCACCTTTCCTCTACAGAGATGAACTTCTGTATCTGTGCTGGCTACTCTTGAGTCAATAGAGGCACTTAAAAAGTGATGAGATCTGAGTGACTGTGCATTAAAAATGTCTATTTTTTTTTAAATTGTCAAAAAAAACTTTGAAGGAAAGCCTAAGATTCACATGTCTATGCATAAGATACCTAACATAGGATGACATGAATCCCATTTAAGCAGTTCAACAAGTTTTTGGAACATGTTAGCTTTACCAACTCATAGACTCAGGAGACAAAACCCTGCAGAGGAGGATGTTATAAAGAAGATGGAAACTGTTAAAGAAACAATGTTAAGCTGTGCTCACAACTTGTCTAGCTTGCATATACCAGAAAGCCACACTACCTGTGGACAGGTCAGTAAGGATGGATGTAGGGACAACAATAAATAAACAGAAGTATAAAGGTCACATAGCAAAGCATAGGAAAAAATAATGACACGCAACCTGTTAAAATTTAAGCTATAATATAGGCAACATAATAATGGCCAAAATGAATTTGTAAAGACCAAACAGTAATAGTAGCATAATTTCTTCCTATAACATTGCAGGTATTTAAGGAAAGATTGGATGTGGTACTTAGTGACATAGTCTAGATGATGTCATGCTGTTGGGTCATAGGCTGGACTTGATGATCTTGGAGGTCTATTCCAGCCTTAGAAATTCTGCAATTCTGTGATTCTGTGAACATAGCTACAAGCCTTCAAGGTAGAAAAGACCATTTCTGTATATCTTTAGGATCAAATTTGAAAAATATTGAAAGTATTACAGTATACGCAAACTTTGTTAAAAAAAAAAATTAAAAGAGTCATTATTAATGATGCATGTCAATTTTGAAGACTGTATCCACTAATGTATTACAGAGATGCTTGCTCTGTCCAGGATTATGTACTGTTTTCATCGACATTTTTGAGGATGAAATAGGGAGTTCTTATAAAATTTGCGGTCTTGATAAAGTAAGTACATCTTAAAGAATAGAATTTGTATGGTATTTTCTATTAATGGTATTAATGGTATTTTCTATTTTAAAGTGCTAGAGATAAGTAAAAGTACTTTGCTAGATCTAGAATAATCTGCTGGATGCTACAGGTTGGGAAACAATTAGCTAAGTAGTCATCTAATAAGAATTCATGAGCTGAAGAAAAATTGTCCATAAGCCAAAAATATAATATTTTTGCAAAAGAAAATAAGGCAAACTATATTAAAATATTTAGGTAGGAATGTGACATTCAACATTAAAATGATTTTTCCTTATACTTGACACTATGATGACTTCTGTGGGAATATTATGCTGAGAAGACCCTCACTGTATAAAGGACTGTGGAAAAATGAGAAAATTATTAGTGTTCAGAAAACATGGTCTGTGGTAAAAGAATAAAGGACTGCTGGAGTATGGTAATATAGAGAATAGAAAGAGCAGAGAAGTGTTATTTAACTCCATGTAGAAATGTGTTGCAGTGAGAAGCGGGATGATAAATGGACTCAAATTTAAGTATTTTGAAAATACTTTGTTTTAGTGAGGACAATAAAGTACAAAAGAACCTTGTCTGAAGAGATCTTATGCGGCTTCTTGGTATTAAGAGCCATTGAAATAAACTTCTGTCTTAAGTAAAAAATTTATTTTGTTTTCAGACATGTGGACATTAAATTGTCTCAGCCAGTTTTGAATAAGTGAGGACCATGCTCCTACTTCATTCCTGAAGGAGAAAATTGTGTCTTCGTGAGAACTAGATATCTGGGTAGCTGCAGCACAAGCAGAGTGGACAGAGAAAATCCCCAGGAGGCTGCCACCAGGTACTCTGAGCTCAGTGTTGTGTATTACCACTGATTATACTGGCAGGAGAATGATGTTCCAATGAAAGTTATCTTTCCTTCCAGCTATCTGCTCAAATGGTGATGACAGAATTCATGTCAAGGAACAGGGATATGAACAGTCTCCCATTTTAGGAACAATGTCCTGTAATGTCATCATTCACAAAAAAAAAATCTTAGATTTTTTTCAGCAGTTTATTAGTTTTTTAGAGTTTTTTACTTACCTGTGAGAGACTTCGTAAGTTTGCTTAACTTCCTTTTAATTGTTTAAAGGTCATGGGGAGTTGTGACCATGGGCTTTTTTTTGTATTTAAAATAAATATGTCCTACTAACACTTCATAAAATGCTTTAAAACATTAAATGTATTTAAAATATTATATGAAAGAGGAAAATGTATATAAGAAAAAGCATGTTACTACAAGTTTAACAAAGGAAATTCAGATTTTATATCTTTCTGTGTTTCAATGGATTCTTGGATGATGGATTTTTCTAATATATTAGTAATTATATTTCAGTAGAAGTTTTGTTAAGATGTTCCCCGATGTGTACAGTAATTATAGAATTATTAGCTGATGCAATATTTCATCAAATTAAATCAGTTTCTGTAAAAAACTCCTACTGTGGAGTTACCATTTGATTTTCATTTACTAAGCCTATGTGCAGCATATCTCGTAATAGAGGACTAGGATAATTATCAGAAAGATCATAAAAGAAGATGAGTGGTATCTCAGGAAGTGTGAATAGCCATGCTGGCAATTTATGATAGGTTAATTAGTAAGGGTAATAGATGTTGAGAAAACACTGGGGGGAGAATACTGAAATGAGACAAGGCTTGGCTTGGGCAAACAGACCCAGTAACTAACTTGGATGTAAAGTAGTGGAAGGGCGTAATTTCACCTCAATTCCTTTGTCAGTCTGTTACTGTTCCTCTAATATTCATGCAGTGGTCACTGTATTTAGACATTCTAAAAATCTCCTGGCAGGATGAAAATTATAGAAAAAAAAAATCATCTTTATTGTTATTTTGTTCTTGTCTGGCTTTGCTTTACTCTAATTTTACTTTCCTTTTTTTTTTTTTCCTTGTGAAACAGAAAAGTTATCAGTTACGTTCATTTTGTATGATTGTAATGAATGAACGTTCTATGTCCTATCCGTCACACATTGTTCTCCATTCAATCATCGTCCTGCATGTTTAAAGCTTCAAGAAAAAATCTCAGTGTTGAAACAGTGTCTTTGAAGAGCATTCCTAGAACTGTTCAGGTTCCCAGCTGAAGCCTGTGTGTTACCATTATATATTATAATTACTTTAGGATATTGGAGTTCAAGGAAAGTTCCTCTGTGAATTATTGATTTAAATGGCTAATGTGTCCTTAGGAGATCAGGTGGGTAAGCTCAGCATATGTGGAGCCAAGGCTAGGCAAATGCTTCTGAAACTGTTTTAGAGGAAGCTGTCACAGGTCAAGTTGCCCCAGAGCAGGGCAGATGCTTTAGCCAGGGACAGCAGCAGCTGGTGTTTCAGAGCACTGAATCACCATTTCTCAAGTCAGTAATCAAGCAACTCATCGTGTCTGCTTCCCATAGGAAAGGAAGTGAACACAGCTTAGCACCCTGCCTAAAAGGAGCTTCCCCAGTTCTTCTTGATTCTTGTATATCTTTTCTGCAGTGTTTCAGCACATCCTTCAAGAAACTGGGATTTGGTTCACTGGTTCCCAGATGACCTGATAGGGAAATAGTGGGTTGGAAGGTGCAATTTGTCAAATTTGGAGTAATTACAGTCATTTAATGGAAAATGATAATAGCTTTATATTGAATGTAACATGAGCAAGACTAGACCATAATGTAAGATAATTTCTGAAAATTGCGATTTTAAAGATGAATACCAAATTCTTTGGAACTGGCACTGGAAAAAATATATAACTCAAATGTATTTCTAAACTGGAGCAAGATAATGGCAGAATTGGCCCTGCTTTAGGGAGCTAAATCAATTATTCTCTTAAATTTTCCAAATTATTTATTACCTTTTTTTACTGGGATAATAGTTAAAGCAAAGAAGCTGTTACTGGTTAAATAAAAATACTGACTTCCAACGTGAGTTTCTTATATTTTTGTTCTATATACAATTTAAATATCAGCTCTGGATGAACTATTACACTTCTCTGGAAAATATGTGAGGCAGTATACAATTCAAACAATACTGTATCACTAATACAGGACTGCTTATAATTGCTTTTATAAAGAGTAATTTCTAAAAGAGGGCTGCTGTTAAAATTGAAATGAGCTAATAGTATCATAAAGAAGTATGATTACAAGAGCATTTCCTTTGACTTCATTGAATATAAATTACGTAAAAAGGGTTTGCAGTGTGAAATGGAGAACTCAAGAAGAATGTCATACATATGGTAGATTTTTTAAACTGAGTTTTGTTTTCATTATTAATGCATTGGTGTTATACAAGCGCAAGTACAAGACTAAAAGCTTGCTTGCCATTTCTTCTAAGTTCCAAAGATCATTTTTACATAATCTAAATGTCTACGCATATATCTTACCTCCATGACTAACACTATTAATAAATTAATAAATCCTATTTAAAAAATCACTAGTCAAATTAGTATAGCTTAATGGCCTCTGAACCAAAGACTCAAAATAAGGGAACAGTATTGTCAGTAAAATTTTGTGTAGTTAGGAAATGGTTCAATGACAGTTCTCTTCTGCTGCCTTTAGTCATCTCTGAGTTATACCATGCTCTTTCAGGAATGCCATCAAAGCTGGTAATAGTATTCTGACTGATTTTGAAACACACTTATGACTGAGAGATGAAAGGTACCAGGTGCTTGTCACCTCAGGATATAAAACTGGCATTGTAGAAAGTCACACATTAACATTCGCTTTAGATAAAAAAAAAAAAAATCTTGAAATTGTTAATAAAATTAGTAAAGCTTTGTAAAAAAACCAAAACAAAATCTTAGACTGCTTTCATTTAGATTTTTTTTTTAATAGACAAATAGAGTAGAGGAAGAATAAATACTGTCTAAATAGACAAAAACCACACAGAAATTCAAGGATTCAGAAAGGTATATATGCATTGTGTGTATATCTGCAACTATTCATCACCTAGAAATATTGCCTCTTAAGTAAAGGTCAGTATTGACTACAAGTTTTTGCTATTACTGAATAATTCTCCATGTTTCATCACTTCTGTTCAATTTATTTCTGTCAGCTCTCTGTATGACGTTTGCCTTACTGCTGTTTAGTGTGTGTGTCAAGTGGCTGTGCCTTGCATTGTCTTTTAGGGTATACCCACTAAAGTGGATATAGTCAAAGGAGCTTCAGTCCTGACATAGTCTGGTACAGTCTTATTACCAATGTCTAAATAAAAATTCTTCAAGACACCTATCCTGTCAACAAGGAAGTCCAACTTCTTTCTTGGGACTAGAAGACAGCAGTATTTGAGCTGAATTCAAAGTGTCACAATTTGCTATACACCTTTTGGCAAATCACTGAATTTTGCTGTTTCATGTTTATTTATTTGTTTGTTTGTGTTTGTTTTGGGGGGGTTAGTTTGTTTGTTTGCTTGTTTTGTTTTTTTCTGTCCCAGTGAAACATATATAACAACAATTTCTTGATTATTTAAATAATAAATTCTTCTGGCTACAGGCTTAGTTTTTACTTAACATCCCATAATGCATAGATAAATATATCCTCAGGTTTCTAGGAGTATCTTTGGTACAAAATAAGTGTTTACAGGGAATTTAAAAAGAAAAATACTCTGTATTCTAGAACTTCTGACATTATTGTATATTTAAAACAAAAACCTCACTTTAATTAGTTTATAAGGTAATTAAAGTCTGCTGCTAGGACAAACCATCTATATTGCAAGATCAATTATTCCCTTTTAGTGTTCTTTTCTCTCTATTCTGCTTGCTGCCTGTCCTTCCAACTTCCCTTTGCCGATATTATTATGGGTACAGTGCAGCTGGTGTCCTCCCACAAATGCTACTATCCAGTTGTACTCCTGCAGGAGGAGGAAGTAGATGTACTGACAAAATTTGAGTATATGAATCAAACCCTAAATTGCTTTGTCTGAACAGGCAACAGATATATAATCAATATAGATAGAACATGGAATGTTTAAGTATGTTGGATTGACTAGCTTTTTATGTAGCATAATTTTATTTGAAATGAGAAAGCAAAATTGAAGGCAGCATTGGTTATTCAGATCTTTAATAGACATATGACTAGCCTGCAAAATTTTGATCTGAGTCCGGTTTCAATTTTTGCATAATGTCACAAATATTTGCAACTCTGACAGTTCTGCTGCTCCATGTGGAAGTCCAACATGTGGGATGCCAACAGTTTTATGAAATTCCTCACAGCTACTACAATGTCTCAGAATCTGTGCAGACTACAGCCTTCTTTTAATAATGCTCAGTATTTGCTTTTACTTACAGTAATGTTGTTAAGATAGAATTGTGTTTTATATCAGAGATTTGCCCAAACTGGGTTGTTTCTGTACAGCCAAAGAGGAATGCAAGTGTACCCGGGCTAAACATTCAAAACTACAGTGCTTAATACCAGCTAAACTAACTGCTAAAGGTAGAAAAGGGCATGTCCTTCCTGCCATGACCTGATCAGGAAGGAGTTTGTACTCTTGCAGAAATAAGAAAGCCAAGAGAAATATTAAGGTACTTAAGGGGGACAACGTCTTTTATGATAGTTATCCCTTGAGGTCAAGAGCAAATTATCAAATTTCTCTTTCATTCCACAAGGCAGGAGCACCGAAGTCAAAATCCTTAAAGCTGAGCTTGCAATCTGACAAAATACAGTGCAGTTTGCTTTTGGTCAGTATCATCAAAGATGCAATCAATAAATTCACCTTGTAGCAATGTCCCCACACTGAGAAACTGTCTTGAGCAAATCATATTGCTTCAGTCCTATATGATTCAAAGCTCCTAAAGCTGGAGATCTTTGAAGATAAAAGGCTACATTCTTAGCTACTGTAAATCAACATAGCTACTTTGACTTTAAGGTGCTACCAATTGAAGTGTATTTTTTCAAGATTCTATTATCTCTTTGCTCAATACTGGCTTTAATAATGGTTTATTTAGTGTCTACTGGTTTATGCTATCTAGTCACACCATAAGCAGTGAGGCAGTTCTTTTCCTCCCAGGTGTTACTTTCCTTGGTGAAGGCCTTCAGCTTCAAATTAATTTTATTATAAGGCTGTGTTGTAGGAACTGATTCTCATAAATCCTTACTGGAATTGCACTGCTATGCTGCAGTTATATCATTTCAGTCTTAGCAGGCCTATTTTGCAGTTGGCTTTGGCTTGCAGAATTACACTGCCTTAATTGGTAAGCATTCTTTTTTTTTTTCTTTCCATGCTGAAAAAACTGGCATAGCACCACATTCCTCACAAATCAAACTTTTCCACAGCAGTTTCCTTGAATATATTTTTTAAATCTTTTCTAAGACTGAAATCAACATAATGAGAAGGAATGTGTAGGAGGTTAATAAGGGTTCATTACACAAGAACTTTTGACTACCTCATGTTCTTCTTTCATTTCAGTTCTCTGTGTCCTGGGGTAGCTCAGTTTCATTAGAGAATACAGACAACTTAGTAGGTCAAAGGGGAAAAAAAAAAAAAAAAAAAAAAAAGAGAGTGAAAGATGCTGACAGATTGTTAGAACAAAAATAATAATTTATAATTTCCCCATTTTTCTTTATAGTCATATACATATGGTACAAAAGAATTAACTTTTTGTGTATATTTTTGCAGAAGTCTGAATTATTTCCACATTACAGATTCTTAGCATAAACTGACTGTTCCCTGGGTACAACCTAAGTAGATAACACCTGAGTTTTCACCTTAAAAAAAAAAAAAAAAAAGTTAAACTTTTCCAGAAAGGTCAAATTAAGGAAAAAAATCACAATATTGGACTTGAAGATGTATATTAATTTTTAATATATATTTTGTGAATGTGTGATCATATAGAGTTCGATTTTTTCATATAAAATTTTCATATGTATCTTTACAAGATGTCAATAATAGGAGAAAATACTCTCAGTATTGAGCACTCCACATATTCTAATAATCTAATTATTCTAGTAAGAGTATGTGGTATTGAAGATAATACATATTCTAAGACATCTAATATTCTAATGCATCTACCAAATACACAGTAGCATTAATTTTCATTCATAAAATGATTATAAAATACAATCATATTATAGAATTCTCCCTGCAACAAGAATTAATGTATTTCTAGCCTGAGTTTTACTAATGTAAATTCAAAGGCAAATGAATGAAATCAGAGATCCTAAGCAGTGCTCTTCCCAAGTTCTATGTACATGATCATGGCTAAAATCTGCTGTGATGATAAGCTTTATTTGGCTTGGAGTTTTATTGGCTTAATTTAATTGATTTGAGGGGTATGCAAATAGTAATAACATTTCATGTAATCTTAGCATAATACGTTTATCCCAAAGCTGCAACTTCTATATCAGATACTGCAGCTGATAACATGAAAGCCCAATTCAAAACAAAGTAAGGAGTTGTGAGACCTTTTATAGCGGTAGATCCTAAATATAACTCTCTGTGGAAATTAATAAATACATATGCAAAAGTTGTTTAGCACCAACAGCATACTTGGTTCTACACTTCCACACAACACTAATTTACATTTCCTATCCTGCAAAGTGGAGACTGAGAGGAAGTCATCACTTCAGGTAATGTTTCCTTTTTCTTTGATATTAAATTAACTTATGAACAAACCAACAGATCTCTCTATCTGCAACTCATGTGAACATAGTCAGATTTTTAAATGAAATGTAAATATGAAGCAAGCAGATGGCAACAGCAAACACATGGTAATAGTTGGAAAAAAAGGGGCTGAAAAAGGCAATAAATAGAGAGCTGGCACCGGTAACAGTGCCAACAGTTAGAATGGGATGGTGATGTAGAGTATGTTAAGGCAGAAGTCAGGGTGATGCTGAACAAACAAAACTAAACCCCAAAATGAGTATTAGCATCCAATGGTTAGAAATTAGTTAGAGGAAGTAACTCTGAAATAAGCTACTGAGAAGAGAGATAAAGGTAGCATGAGCATGGACATGCATTTTATATAAACTGAAATTAAGGCAGATGGCTATAATGTATATGATTTATCTATGAAAGAGTCTTCTGTTACGTGTGATATATGCAATTTCAAAATAAATGTCAAGGTTATGTGAGAGACAAATTAAGCACCTTTATTGTCATGGCCTCGAGGTAGATGATATAATGGCATGAGAAGTGTCAATATTGTCATTCTACAGCAAAATAGCAAAGACGTGTCCAAAGAATAGATTTTTTGTTCTCTTATCTTCAAAGAAATTGAAACCTTGCTCATTCAAAATAGCAGCAATGTGAAAGGAAAAGACCGTTTTTCACATAATGGCAAATATTCAAAAAGATGTGTAAGAAAAAAAAAAACAAACCAACAAAAAAATCTGACTGCTGTCGGTCTCACATTGCTGGGAAAGTAGTGTTCTGATGCTATCATGAAATGAGAAGAGCAGGTGTGTAACTATGATCACATCCTATTTATAACAAATAAAGGGTAGTAAAAGAAGGGAACAGAGCAGCACCAAAAGCAAGACTGAGGAGGTGGGGGATTCAAACAGCAGTAGGTAAATCAGATATTGAGAAGGGAGGGCACAAAAAGAAACACAAACCATAAAGGCAGATAATTTAATCCCTACTGTATAAAAGCTCTGCTTTGCAAATCCTTGAAAGCAACCTTCAAACTAATCAAGCAACAATTGTACCTTTTTCAAAAATAGTCATATTACTCCATTAGTATACACATACACATGGGTGAAGCAAATGCACAACTTTAACAGTCATAATACCTGTGTTATTACTACCGTCTCTCAGGTAGAACCTTCAAAAAAACTATTTTCCATCCAATCACCTACTAAAATAGGAGATGCCAGGACCTTAGTGGCATTCCGACACTGACTTCATTGGGATGCAGGGAAACTTGAGAGCTGTTCCTACAGAGAGCTTCACTTAGCTTCACTTATATAATGCGTAGCTCTGGATTGTGTGTGTGTGTGTGAAGGAGAATTCAGAAGGTTTGCAATCATGAGAAACCAAAGATCTCCCAGGAAATCTCCAGAAAAATTATCATTAACCCAAACTCCCTATTAACTTCCTTCATTTCTTAAATGCAGCCCTTACTTCCCCAGCATATGTTCACAATATTCTACTGGGTTGCTCCTTTTTTTTCCTGTTGTACCCTTGCACAGTTGACAATGACAATGACACTGAGAACCTGGTCCTATGTGCTTAAAAACTCTTGTGTAAAATTTTAATTATCACTAAAGAAATTTTTTTTTTTTTTTTTTTTTTTTTTCCTAAGCACAGGAAGAGATTTCATAGAGAGTACTTTACTTCTATGTGTGAAATAGAGAGATCTTTACTAAGGGCAAACAAGGCCTTGGAATTTGAGAAACCCCAGTGATAATTTAATGCTTACGGAAAGACCGAAGAATTTGGCTCCTTTCTGATTTTCCATTCCAGTTGGAGGAGAATTTATCACATCTGAGTGTCTACCCTTTGTAGGCATATAATTAAGACAGTTAAATTGATTGATTTGTTACACATACCAATCTTTTTGAAAACCCAGTGAGCAAAACTTCTGCAACCACAGATGACTCCAGGCACCTCAGACTTACTTGCAAATTGTAGTATTAGTTTTAATCACCGCATTAGTATTCCAGGGATTTCAAGGTGATGGCATATTGATCCCATTCCAGCTAGAGGGGCTGCTATCCCCACAAGTATTGCACATCAACTCTGTTGACATGTGGGATAAGGAGCTTCCCTGTCTCTGCTAGGGCTTTTGAAGTTTCTTCTGAAATGTTGGTTTCATGCTACATAAGTCTCCATGGCTGAAACCAAAACCATCTGAGACCCCAAACACAAATGTCTTTTTGTCCAAGAAGACTTCTGTGAATGTTCCTTTTCTCTTTACATCTTGGTCTTTAACTGTCACATCCATACCAGAGTCACAGTTCAGTATGATTTTCTACCTGTGACAGTCACCAGTATATGAGAAGCATATAAGTCTGTCTAAATCCAAGATTTTCCTTTTCTTCTGAAGGAATGAAGATTCATTTTAACCCTGAAGGTTCTGCTAGCAGCTTACATATAGTTTATGTTTCACCAGTCTTCTATCTTACTTTATTAGTTCCTTTATATTTGTCACTGCAACTCCCACAGATAACAAACTCAAATACCAGAAATGCCCTTCTTTCTGTTGTCCCTTCTCACACACATCTGAGGAGCCAAATGAGACACTGACAGTCTGCTAATTTTAAAGGGAGCAACATGGGTCACTGCAGGTATGTCAGGTTCAAGAAGACAAGTTTTATAATTATCCACAAAGTCACTGTATTCTAGAGCCATGGAACTGCTAAAATATGTCCTTTTTTTATCACTTGATGCCCACTTGGTTTTCTCCTCACATTTCCCATAACTCTTTCACCTTTCCTCAGAAAAATTTGGAGATTTAGTACCATTAGTGTTACTGAGCCTGTAAGTAAACTGTCTTCTACAGGTGAGGGAATGCCTTTTCTCCTAAAAGATAAAGAGCAATAAGAAGTATTTTTTCATAGCAAAATAGGACCACAAAATTCTTTACTGTCTTTATCTAAGATAATTCTGTGTATGAATTCTTACTTCTGCTGAAGTGATTATGTTATCTATAGTATAAAGTAAGCCTAAAGCAACACATTCTTTGCAATTAATGAAAACATGAACAGAACATGCCTAGAGATATATTCATTTGCCTCTGGCTTTGAATGCAAGACTTTACATCTGCCGAACTCACCTCCACTGTCTTTAATGGCAAAAAAATTAGGGCTTTGATGTAAATGCTTTGAACTACTCCTATCTAAAGTAAGCTTCCAGGCACATGAGACTACCCCTCTGTTAAAGCTTTCTAAGCATGCATACTGAATGATTTTGGTGGACTAACGACTAACTGAATTTGCTTAAAAATGCCAGTCACTGAGTAAAAATGCTGTGCTCCTCGCAATCAATAGGAAATGCCTTCCATAGTGCAGAAGTGGGAAACAGCCCCCTCTAGTTAAAGTTGTATTGTTAAATGTACATTCAGCAAAAGCTAAGAAAAAGGTGTGTGCTAGATGCTAAAAGTGTGATCATTGATCAGGTCAAACTAATGAGGATGGAAGTCAGTCTTAAAATTATAAAAATGGTGTTCTGATGGCTGCAAAAACTGACATGGATGTTTGCAGAATTGCAGGTGCTATCTTTGAGCAGTATTACTACCACAAAACCGTATCTTAACTGTAAAAAATCATACTAGAGTGACGTAGTATTGAGCATAGTAGCATTTTAGTATGTTCCTACAGCATAACTAGTTAAACATGTCTAAATGTTATTACTATACTTTATAACCTCTTTTACAGAATATTACCAAAGGATGAGCAGTGACACTCATTCCATAATTAATTCATATATTAATCATATGCTGAAACATTTGTGAAAATTGCTGCTTCTGCTTCAGAAGAAAACCAAAATTTTTTCTAGGTGTTAAAAATGTGATGGTACTTCAGAGCTATTACACAATCCAGTTTCCGTTATAATTTGTTTAACCCAAGAGAGGAACAAAAGGAAAACAAAATAAAAAAACGCTAGTCAAAGACTCTTCTCCCCTCAATCTTTGAAGCAGCCTCTAAATTGCATGAGCCTGCAGTGGCATCCAGGGATTTTCTGATGTAAGGCAAAATTTTTGTAGTGATTTGGGAGCAAGACACATTTTCTTTCTGAATATTTCCCAGGTTATTTATAAAGAGTACTCTACACCAGAAAGACTGGTTAACAGCCAGGTTTTGCATACTCAGCTGAGTGGTTAATCAAGTTTTCTAGTTCAGATTCACAAGGTGGTAAAATAGGCCCATATAGGGTATAGGATTTAATGCTCTGAATGGCCTTGAAGGAGCTTAAGAGTTCTAATAAAGAGTTGCTATTTCTTTACTAACTAATACATTCAGAAAATTAAAAAAAAAAAAAAGAAAAAAGAAATTAAAAAGAGCAGAAGTAACAAGATAATTTATTTGATGGCGAAGATGAAGCATTACCTTTGTTCTTCTAGGTTTTTGTCTAAAATGCCTAAGGAAAATATACTAAGTTTCTAACTAAAACCAATGAAAATTTTATCACACTAAAGGTGGATGGCCAAATATATAAAGCATGAAGACTCAACTAATAGATGAGGGGTTTAGTAGAAGATTTTTATGGAGATTTAAGTTCATACCTGAATAGAAAGCTAAGCCTTTCTGACATTCATAAAGTGCTCCCTGCACTACAAGGACCACATTGCCAAACATGGTTCCATTAGATATGAAATATTAAGGAGCTTTGAAAAGGCCACCAAAGGTCTTTTAACTCCAGGGTCACTTAATCTAGGAACAAATAAACAAGGATATTGCTTATCCTTCAGTGTTCTTTTGACGAGTATGTCTGTTGTGTTTTATAGTAGGAAAAGTACATATCCAACTTTAGAGTAATAAAATAATGCAATGAGGTTGTGCACTAAACTGCGAAAAAAAAATCAGTTAATAATAATAAACGCAGAAAAATTATTTCTTCCTTATTATAAAATCTACATGGTATACTCAGCATCAGAGTTTGTGTGATATGAATAAAACTTCAATAAATGTCCTGGAATTTTCTGTTTCTGTGTATTTCTATCAAAAGAAAGACATCGGTAATTAAGAGATCTGTGATAACTTCACTGTAAGTCATGATCTCTGGATTCAAACAGCAACATACTAATGTATTTACATTAATCAGCACAGTGTAATTGCTGCCCTGTACTTTGTAATTACTAAGGTTGCATCTCTTGGTTGTTGGTGTTTCAGTAAAAAAGCTAAAATGCATTAAAAAAGTTGAAAAGCATTACATGTGCACACTTGGAGGGTGGGTGTTAAGGTTTTTTTGTCCTGTATAGAAAAACCAAGTAAATGTTAAGAGAAACTGCTTTGATTAGTGTAGTCTCTCAAATGCCTACCTCTTTTTTCTTACATATTTCTTTATTGATCCAAGGACTGGATATGCAATGCTTTGGAATACTTCCGTAAGAAATGGTTTGATCACATTATAGGACAATTCATCAACATTATTCAGATTGTACGGTATTATAGTCAATGGAAAACTATGACATTTCTTTTTTTGGAAAGGCAGCCGAGATGAAAGAGATACTGAGTGATTTAATAAATATTAATTCAAAATGCAAGAAATGTCTTGGTCTAGAGAAGAGCTGCGTATTTTTCCAAAGCTGGGTCATTCTTATCAGGTTGATAAATATTTGATTTAAAGAGAATGTTTTGGTCCATCAGTTGTTACAGTGCTACAGTATGCCGTATCTTCTATCTTGCTTTACATCTGAAAGTTTTGGAGATTTTCCTTTTTTTTTTTTTTTTGGACTGGAAATACTGCATAGGTGGGAGTATTATCCTTTCTTCACCTCTTTTCCCCATTTAAATAGGTCTTTAGCTCACATTTGGGAGTAATTGCCATATACTTTTTAATCAGAAGTGGGTAGATTGACATAAAATCCCATAAACACCTAAGACTTTTCCTGTTTCACACTAAAATAAGTAATGGAATTTTATTACTTATTTGTAAAACAGTAAACTTTATTCGTGCCATGCATACCATTTGCTACAGATGAGAAAGCTTTAACTACTAACTGTATTACTCTTCACAGACTCTGGTAACTCTGATTTTATCAGCACTATAATGAAAACAGAAAATATGTGTTTTCTGACATCTTTGAAACTCACTAGTGCAGCTGAGGCTTATGCTGATGCTATTCTTAGAACAAAACATTGCTGGGACTATGTCCCTAATCTCTTTTGTAACTAACCCAATAGCTGGAGACTTACTACCCCTTATAATGCAATGAGTCAGGGCTTAGTGAATTGATAGGACAGGAATGGAGATGTTCCTACTAGCACAGCCAATATTCTATCACTTATGGGTTTCATAAAATTCTAGTTCTGAAACAGTGAAGGCAACATATTAAGACAGTATTTAAAAAATAACATCAAAATGAATGGACTATTGTATTCTGATATTATAAAAAAAAGAATTTTTTTGAGGATCAGCACAACTGAAGCAGTAGAATATTGCTTCTCTGGCTTTTAAAAAGGGCAAAAAACCTGTGACTGAATGTTGATAAAGTCAGTGTTTGTGTAAAGAACTGAACAAGGAGAAATATTTCCTTGTGATGCGCTTCTAGCAGAAAAAGGAGAAGCTTTGAAACAGAAATTGCTATATCTTCCCAAAATATTTCTGATGCTTAAAAGTACAATGAAATGTGGATTCTGTCTTGCTTAACAAGCAAGTATACATTCATATGTAAAGAGAAATATGAATCTTTTTAATGATGATAGTTAATTATGTGCTTTTAGCCTTTCGTTCTGTCATCAAGTTTGTGCTTTTTGTCACTAAAGCCAATACACAAAACAAGAAGCTGGAACATCAAATGAAAGAAAAGATTGTGTTTCTAATGATCTACAACTTATCATGACATAGCTACTGTTTTCATTTTAAACAATTAATAAAAATATAGACAGACTGCTCACATACTTTAATTATACTTCCCTTTGAAATTTGTGTGTAACCCATGAGGATTTCAGGACAAAAATAGAAATATTTTATTCTTTTCTCAAGCTGATAGGAAGAATAGTATTTTTTTTCACAATACAAAGATTTTTAAAAAATACTATTTCTAAGCATCTTTTACAGTGATAAAGCTCAGAATTCATAATGCCACCAGCTATGTTTAGTAAATTACTTTCTCCCTACTCCTTGATGAACTATGCCTAACAAATACCACAAGGTTAAAAAATTACTCCATTCATGGGGAAAAAAATGCATGGAGCAAATGGTATTTTTTTTAAGATGTAGTTAACCAAGGTCAAAAGGTCAAAAGAGGTCAGTAATCCTGCTGCATTAGTCATGCAATAAAACATTGGCAAGGACTGTTATAAGCAGCTTCATGTCTCTCATGTTTTGGGAAAGAGGTTTTTTTTTCTTCAGTGTAGGTAGTAAAGTGCAGCCCAAACTGAAAATCCCATAGGGAACACAATGTCTCTTTTTTTTGTCAAATTCTTTGCCTAAATATCATAAGGATTGTTTGGAGAACCACAATACTTTATTCTACATAAGAATAAATCTGGCCATGGAAAAATAGACATTCAGATCATAAAAAGTAAAATTTTATTGTTCAAATATTTCCTTGCAATGGTGGAGACCCAGATGCAAGTCTGCTCTATGAGATAGTCCTTTGTGTTGTTCCTCCTCTTATTGGCAATTGCATTCCGACTTTGATAAACTTTTTCCTTCTAGATGCATAGAAAAGCAAAACTGTTAATGCAAATATTTTAATTTAGATTATTTGGTATTTTCAAGTGCAGAAATGTCGGGAAAAGTGTCCTTTTTAGGCAAAATATATTCCCTAGTTTTCTACTGAGAGTGGCTTGCTGAGGTATGGGAGAATGAAAAATTACTATTAGAATGGAGTGGATATGGAAGTGTTTTGAGAGGCTTTGTTGTTCTGCTTTAGTTTTGCTTGTGCACTAGATGTTTGCATATAGATGAGAAACTGAATGAAAGCTAAGCGAAGCACAAGATTTTGTTGTGCTCTGGAAAAGTGAATCTTTCAAACTTATTTGTTGTGTTATAAAAATCCAAAACTTAAAAGGTGCCCTAGTTGAAGTATAGTCTCCCTCTTATGAACATCCCTATGCTCTCTCTTGTGGACACAGCTGTTAAGGGATCTTAATTTCATGAACAGAGCATTGGTGACTTTAATAAACTGATGAAGAACTAAATTCTCTTTTTCAAAGAGAATAGTTTATCTTTTGAGTCTGTACTATGGTCATTGACTGATGGTACTGAGAGGGAGAGAACTGGATTTTAGATTTCTTCCGGGTACATACACACAGCCACTCTTCTTTTGCTCGAGAGGTATCATCTATTCACCTGCTCTGAACTTTCTCTTACTTTTCTTTTTCCAGGCCTTAGGCCATAAGTCATTCATTGTTACTGAAGTACACAAACATTTCTCGAGTACTTTCATTTTCAACCAGGGCTTTTTTTCATGTATTTTACTCTGTGGAAGAAGAAAGCATATTCCTCACTGGTCTCTCACACCAGAGCTTATCTTGCTTCCAATATACAGGTCCTGGACCAAGAATGCAGTCACTGGAAAAGATGATCTCCAGATTGCCTTGATCCTGAGCAGATGGATGGTTTGTTGCAGAGAGTGGAGAGTACTGTTCAAGGGTCATAATGTCCTGACACAAGGAGAAAGCCAGCATACAATGGTGATCTACTTGTAGCAGTCTGTGCATCTAAACATACAGATGGATGAATTTTGTAGCAGTGAATATTTACCTTTAAGATTTTGTAACTTAATATCAAAAACAGGATAACACAGATATCCTTGTGGCCTAAACTGTAGCTGCTAATATAGTTGCAATATTTTGTTCATTCCAGGTCAGAAATAAAAGTTGTGTCCCTGAATGCTTGGGAACTAAACTTTTGTGTGCACCCAGCCACAGTGCGCATGAAGTCCAAAAGTGCTTTATGGTACTGGGCCAATATAAGGTCATTTGTCATCCTAAGTGGAACATGATAATTGAGAAAAGGCAAATCTTTCAAAACTTTCCCACTTTTCCAGTTATTATATCTCTCGGGGTTTTTTCCCCCTTATACATAGGAAGGAAAATAATATTTCTTAACCAAGGGGTACAAGTAGAATAAGGAGTAAAAGAAATCTTCTGAGCTCTGATTCAGTGAAAAACCCTTTGTGGTCTGCTTCCTCAGAAATGTTTATAAATGTTGGAATTATGAACATGCATATAATCTCTTAAGTAATGAGATGCCGATGAATGTTGGAAAAATAGGCAGATTAACCATAAAAAGCTAATTATGCTGGCAGATTGAATAAATTTATAATTCATACATCAATAATATGCATTTCTTTAAAGTTTAATGTCTGTTAATGATTTTAAAGAATACCCATATTTTTCTCATCAGTTACCATTCTTGTCATTCATTGACTTCTATGCTTTTTTGGATAAGGGCCTATAGCTACTCCTTTAATGAAATGGCAGCATGCTTACCTCTCATTCTGAATCCTTGAAGCAAAGTTTTTTGATTAATGACAGTATTTTGGCCATCATGATAATTTATTGCTTAGAAACTGAAATTTCTGTAGTTAAAAGTATTTTTAACTATCAGTATTTGCCATTTTACAAGTAGTAACACTGTAGTAGTATACTGTAAATTTCACTAACAACTCCTTCAATGTCTAAATGTTAATAGACAATTAATCCACACTGCCACATCTAAAACAGTCATTACCGAATGCTATTCACATGGTGTGGGGTTAATTGAAAGAGGTCTTGACCTTCATGACCTATCAGTTTTGCCTCATCAGCTTGACCCAGGTCAGAGATTCTCCCTGATAACTTTTGCTTATCAATAAAACATCACTGTATCTAGAAACAGCATGTGTATATACATGTGTAGGCATGCATATCATAAGGGCGTGCACATATATGCACAATAGAAACTAAATAATAGAAATAATAAATATTTATGCCACTGATTTTTTTCTTTTATTATTATTTTCAAGTAAAATAAGATTTATATAAATTGAAAAGTGAAGACTATTTCTTTTCAGTTTATAGAGTAAACATTATACCAAAGCTGATTTTCCAAGCGAGATTAAAGGAAATTTATTGTTGCTTATGTGATCACAAATGCTTTTAAGAAGAGAATTTGGCTGACACAAGGTTTTCAAAAGGTAATACATATTAAAATAAATACTCTTTAATGTAAAGTTATAATTAGTCAGAGTTCTTAGTGACTGATGCACCTAGCTCTGTTACGTGAGTGCAAAAACTGAGATGCTGACTGAATTTTATGCTGTGCTGTAACTGGAGGGAAATGTGTATTCCATTACATCTCCCAAACTTATTAAACTATATTTAAATTGAAAAGTTGAGTACTTGAAAATTAGGAAATACCAGAGTTAAGTTTAAGTTACTTCTGGAGTTACAACAAGAAGTCAATTGTTTTGTCCTGAACTTCATGCTTTAATTCATTATCACAGAAGTAATCACTGCCTCTGCTTCTCCCTTCCTATACCCAAAGCCACAATAGCACAAATGTGTTGAAATATCTGAAGGGTGGGTGTAAAGAGGATGGAGCCAGGCTCTTTTCAGTGGTCCCCAGTGACAGATCAGAGGCAATGGGCAAACACTAAAACACAAGAGGTTCCCTCTGAATATCAAGAAACACTTCACTGTGAGGATGACTGAGCACTAGCACAAGTTGCCTGGGGAGATTATGGAGTCTCCATCCTTGGAGTTATTTAAAAGCTGTTTGGACATGGTCTGGGCAACTGGCTCTAGATGGTCCTACTTCAGAAGAGGGCTTGGACCAGGCTTGGGCTCCAGAGGCCCTTCCAACCTCAACCATCTTGTGATCCTATGGTAGGTAAAGTGGAGTCAGGAAAAGCATCATAAATTCTCAGGCATGATATACTCAGTTTCTTTGTGTAATTAAGCAGTATGCACTGCCTCTGTGAATCTGTGCAAAAGAGGTCCAGGTAGCGAGCTTCAGTACCAGATGCCTGACCAGCCTCATTGCTTAATGATGGTTTTGTTTCCTGCACAAGGTAGAGTTGCTCTAACTAGCAAGGCCCTGGACAAAGTCCAGAGTTTGGATGTTTCTCTTGGCACTAATCTCCAGAGTCAGTGTGGAAAAGATGGATTCAGGGTATTCTGTTAAACCACACCATTTAGGACCCCTGCCTGATCATCCTATCACTCCTTCCTGTGGCAGCTCAGGCAGTGTTATTTATCCTCCATTTTCATTCTACACTAAAACCACTATAGTGGGTTACATTACAATACTGCTTTTTTTTTTTTTTTTTTTCCCCAGAGAGTTTAATGCAACAACTACATGGTAGTAATGATGATGCAGGAAGTAGGGACAACAAGCAGAGAGAACAAGAGGTCCCTCAGCAGTGAGTCAGCCACCTGGGTCCTGGGCCCTGGGAAGAGCCATGGTACCCTCTGGTCCCATGAGCAGACAGTCATCACAGCTAATCAGTCACTTCCATGCCATGTGGGGTTGTATGCCTCATCACAAGCATCAAGTCCTCCATTAGCTTACCTACATCTAATTCTGTATTAATCATACTTTAAAGATGGAGATATCTATATGAAATGTATAATGTTTCCAAGACGAGCCATAATGCAAACAGTGTTAATAATACATTTTAAGCAAAGATTTGCTAGTAGGTTACCCTGACTTCAGAGAAATGGAGCAGATCCAGCAAGCTGACCCAGCGGACACCCTGTGCATACTTAACCCTCAGTTCTTTATGCATCACACGCACTGTAATCTTGTTTTCTTTGACGTTTCTCAGATGTACTAATCCTTTGATCCTGTGAGATCAAATCTGAACCTTCATTGATTTTATGCTAAGGCAACCCATGGGCCCCTAGATAGTAACTTCTGTACCCTGCCTATAGTAGGTCAGTTGTGTTTTCTGTCTATTGCCTGAGTGTAAAGTACATTTTACTGGTTAGTTCACCTACTAAATCTAACTCAAGACGTGTTGATTTACATCTGTTTCAACCTACTGACCCGTGTATAGTTATTTTGAATGTACATTAAACTAAATCATATAATTGAAGGGATGTACTTTCTCCCATCAAACTGTTGAAGGGAAGACTATGCTGCCAATCCTGTTACTGGAGGATATATCCCCATAAATATTCTGTGAACTAGACAAGAGAACAAGAGATTGTTGCTGATAATGCTAGTGTGGTGTGGCTGTCCATCACACATGAAGGCAAAGTATTTTCCAGTTCCAACATGGGCTGAGATTCTTCATAGGCAGAATGAATCAAAAAGCAAAAGACATTTTGTAGTCCACAGAAACATGCAAACTATTGGCAAGATATTAACAAAATCTTTCTAAACAGATATAACTGATACAGCCTGCAGTATTCTTTTTTCTTTGTGTACAGTAATGTTCCCCAGTTCAGATAATTAGCAGAAGGTAGACTTGATGGCTGTTTTTCTGAAATTATTATTAGGGAGTTTTAAGGAAGCAAGTTCCCACCAGTAATACTTATTTATGAAAAGAATTGTTACGGAATTGATTCTGTTAAGTTTCCTGAAACTGTACAACACCTAATCCTGTGAGTGGTCCCAGGATATTAGATTGCTCTTCTGGTTTTAATTTCTGACAGGTATTATTGGGCTGTGTGAAGTTTATTTTATAATAACTGCATATTACATGATATTTATAGAAAAAGGATATTTTGTTACTGAAGTCTGCTTGATATCTCCAGCTGCTCTGAATATTTGTTGCAGAAAACTATTCATCTGCTGTTTGTCTTTTTTTTTATTTCCAGCTTACACTCCTCAGTTCACCGCAGCTCTCTCCTTTTCTAACTCACATGCTTTATCTCCATGGTTTTTGAACTATGATGCATTAGATGTAAAAGTGATCTGAAACTGTCATCAGCTGAAATAAAATATCTTATGAGTATCAGAATATGATGCTTGTTATTGGAGATTTATACTCCCCACTTAGTCAATGAGATACATGTGTCTCTGGTGTTTGGGTACTTTCTGAACATGTAGTAACTATTATTCCTGGCACGTGTGTGACTGATTGTTTCCAGAATGAACAAAACATAAGGCAGCATCATTATGCTTGGTAGATGCAGGCCACACTCTAAACAGTGGTCTTGTTTTTATAAATTAGTTAAATAGTTTCCAGAGAATGATGTGCTGAACTATTTGGGACATATTTCTTTTAAGCAAATGATGAAAGGATTTCCAAGTAATTCCAAATGGTCCATATTTGCTTTGTTTAACAGTCAGACATACTAGTCACCTGGAAGGTATCTATAAAATTTTGAGGCTGTGACAGAGTTGTTTACTTATTTAATCTTTACTTTGATTCTAAGCACTACATTTGTACTTAGTAGGACATTACCATATTAATGAGTAGTTAATATAAAATTGCCAATAAAATAATTTTGTTTATGGCATAAATCTGTGTGGAGTGTTTCTTTACATATATTTTCATTTTTAAAAAACTGCATCAACTAAGGTTTACAGAAAAAAAATATTGCCTCACTCTAATACAAAGTATTTTTTGTAAAATGGTAAATCTTAGACTTTACTTCATCCTAGTAAAAAGTGAGGTTGTCTAGGGAATGTTAACTTTTTGGCGTAATTAGGAGCTGATGGCATAAAGTAGCTAACAGAAGATGGTTGACTATGCAAAATTACTTGCACCAGCTTATAAAAGGAATAAGATCAAAGTGGTTTAGAAATATTACAAAATTATCAAGGATCCCAAGATTGCCTATGGCAACATATCAAATAGAGAAAAAACATAGCTCTTATTTTCATCTTTTGTTTTGTATCCTGGAAATAATATATTTGTAAGATGCTTTCATAATAAATGCCCAGAGAAAACTGCTTTTCATTGCACTTGGACTACCTGATCAGATGAGATTGAGATCTATCATTATTTCTGATTATTATAATGGGCCCCATTGGAATCTGAAGAATAAAGTGAAGAGAGATTTCTTTGAGAAGCATAACTAACTTTGTGTTTGAGCAGAACATTTTTTTTTTTTGCAAGGCATAAAAAATAGATTCCTCAATGATTTTAATGTGTCTTTAAATGTGCTTGAAATTAAAAAATGTATTTCTGCCTTGTTAGACTACCCTATTGTCTTTGCATCCTATTCCCTCATAGTAGTATAGCTGATAACAATATTTAAATAACAGTAAATAATGAAAAGTAAAATAATGCTAAAAGTGCTTTCCAAAGCATTCTTCCCTAGATAAAAAGAAAATTAGAGAAATTATTGCAAATATTTCGAATGGCTTTCAGACTTTGGAGGCTTTCATTGTGAATTCTGCAACAAGACAATCACCTTGTCTTAAACTCAGCTTACAAGCTTCTCTGCTGATGAAGTTCATTTGATGATATTATGTTAACTGAGGCTCTGGAGTTCATTTTTATTCTGGTCAGTACATTTGGATCTGCTTAAATTCTGTATAAGTCAATGGCACTGAAGATCACAACAGTTTTGAGAAGCATTTAACTATGTCCAAATAGAAGAAGATTTTTGGAAATCTAAGTCATGTCATCATTTGTGCTTATAGGAAATAGTATGATTTCCAGTAGAAGAAAATATGACTCCTCCAACAACTGTCCTTTTGCTTTAATCTGACCAGAATGAATGTAACAATGATAAATGTCGTTTTCTAAAGTTTAGTGATTGGTTTCTGATGATCTGGTATTTGGATTGAGACACCTCTCCAGGAGCATATACATTCTTTTAAAGCTCCCTTTCATAAGAAAATAGCCAAATTTCTCAGAGCTATATTTTGATTCTTCTTTGGTTTTGTTTTGTTCTATTTCTTTTGCAAAGGAAAAAATTAATTTCTTTTTCCCAAGATCACAGATGAACTAGCTGTTATTCAAAGTTGTACTTTCATGTAAAAGCTCAGCATAAAGCATATCTAGCATTTTGCATTACCAGAGGTAATTCCTTTTGTTGCCCTGGCCACACACATGGACTTCCATTAAAAATCTGCTTCATAATTTGAACCTGTTTTTCCAAACTACTAATCCAATAGCCTTTCATTAAAATCTCCCTTTAAAAATACAACACTGAAAAAATAATGATCAGCAATGCCAAAGGCTGACTTAATCTCTAAAGAGTGCCAGCAGCTTTCAGAACAACTCAATATGCTAATTACTTCATATGCTTTTCACAATAATGTCTTTTATTTTTTTTTAAGAGTAAAATCCTATCATTTTAGTTTGCAATGACTACCTCTGCTTTATGTGCTATAATCTTTAAAGAACTGAAGAAATTGCAATCTGAGAAAGGTAAAATTGTTGGAATTAAGTTGAAGGGATTTTGTTTTGTTTTATTTTGCCAGTAATTGTTAATAAAAAGCAGACTTTTCCATTGGTAAATGTCTCTTTTAACCTGTACATTTTCTAAAGGAGAAAAAAAAATTAAAACATATGTTCAAGTTTTAAAAACAAGTATCATTTTCAAAATAAAAAGCATCACTTCAGTTGTCATGTGGAAAGAGTTACTTTGTTGATAACCAAGGATAGAAACTTGTGTATTGCCAGAACCATCTTGAACTTACAACATACTCATTCCACCTTATTTTATGATCAAGGAAACAATTAGTCTCCCAAATGTTTTACCACCTTAGCTTGACAGTGTTTACTCAGAAAGGTCATATCTCTGGTCATATGCTAGACTCTTAGAAGTTAGCCTACTTTTGTTTAGTTTTAAAAATTATTAGATTAAAACTCCTTTAAGAACATTTTCCTGGGTCCCATATGAGCCCTTGACGAACCTAAGAGTAGATTCTGACTTTCCCACTTTGCTACAATCCAACCTGAAGCAGAATGGGTGAAGTGACAGCCTGTCACAGAGGGTGATTCCATCTGACCCTTCATGTAGTCAAAGAATTAATGCACAGAGAAAGAAATGACATTGTTATTAACACTGCTGAGTCAGTGCTATCAATACTGAGATCAGAGAGCCTTCCTAGCCATCTGTCTCATGTAGCATGTGAGATGGATCCCAAAACTGACATCCAATTTTAACGTACAAAAGCTGGATTACTCAGAATTACACAGAATAGGTGAGGTTGGTTGAATTGTTTTGTCTCTTGGAATTGTCTAGTTCAGCTTCCCCGCTCAAGCAGGGTCAACTACAGCAAGTTTCTTAGGATGGTTTCCAGTCAGGTTTTGAGTATCTCCAAGGATGGAAACTCCACAAACTCTCTGGGCAACCCTGTTCCAGTGCTGAGTCACCCTCATAGTAAAAAAGTGTTACCTGATATTCAGACATATTTTCATGTTTGTGGCCTTGTTCTGTCAGCAAATACTAATAAGAAGTGTCTGTCTCACTCTTCTGTATGCTCACCACCATATATTTACACTTATGGATAAAATTCCCCCTGAACCTTCTCTTCTGGATGAACAGTCCCAGCTCCATCAGCATCTACTTGTATTGAAGGTGCTCCAATGCCTTAATCACCTTTGTGGTCCTTTGCCACACTTAATTCACTATGTTCATGTCTCTCTTATACTAGGGAGCCCAGAAGTGGACCCAGCACTCCAGGTATGTCACAGTAATGAGCAAAGAGGAAGGATCATTTTCCTTGCCCTGCTGTCATTGTTTTGCCCAACGCAGTCTAGGCTGCTTTTGACCTTCATTGCCTTCAGTGTCACGAGTGTACAATACAGGCTCGTGGTCAAACATGGTGTTCTCCCAGACCCAGAGGTCCTTCTTTGTCAAGGTGCTTTCCAGCCAGTTAGACCCCAGCCTGTAAAGGTACAGGGCTAGGGATTATTCTTCCTCAGGTGGAGGACTTTGCTTTTCCCTTTGCTGAACTTCATGCATTATTCTCTGCCCATTTCTCCAGGCCTCTTTATGCTCCTCTGAATGGCAGAACAGCCATCTGATGTATGAAGTGCTCCTCCCAGTTTTGCATCATCTGCAAACTTGCTGAGGTGCACTCAGTCCTCTTATCCAGGTCATTAAGGAAAATGTTAAACAGTAGAGGAGCCAGTAGAGATTCCCGGGGTACACTCCTAATGGCAAGATTTTTCAATTCTAGACAATAGATGATTCCTCCATTAAAAAGAGGAAAAAAAACCAAACCAAACCAAAACCTTTTTTTGGATCCGACATGGATATGGATAAATTCTGTTGTGCACTTTTCAGTTACTTGTGTCTATGTATGTAATTTGTAATGAATATACTTCCTGAAGACCATTTTAATTGTTTACTCCTGTAGATGTCTATGAGACTAGAGATTCATTTGAGCAAGATAGTTTTTCTGGTGTTTTTCTTAGGGATTTTCATCAAACAAAACTTGTACTAACCTGATCCAGAGGTGGGAAAGAGGGGCATTAGCAGAGAACTGGAATGAAATGGAATTAGTAGGAACCCATAAATCTGTCCTTTCTGAGACATTTCTGTCCCTACATGCTCACAACATTTCCGTCAGAGTAAAGGAGTTCTCTAATTAGGTTAGAATCATGCTTACAATAGAATAATAGGAAGAAAATTTTAGGGACATATAAAAGAAACCATGATTGTTTGGTATGTTAAAAATTGAGCTGGAAAGCAACTGTGATAGAAGATTAAGTAAAAAAACCCCATTTCTGCAGTTAATTTTCCTCCTTGCATGACATACTCAAAACAAACTTACTTACTTTTGAAATTGTAGTGAGTGGCATATCTTGAGCACCTGAAAGCACTTCTCAGACCTTGTGATCTTTTGTCATACCATGACAGTGCAACATCTTAAAATTAATCTGTCTCTTGTGTCTCCTATCTGTGCTATCCCACCCCTGTGCTTTAGATTAACTAGAATGAGATTTAGGAGCTAAATAGAGAAGGAACTTCAACATATTTAGCAGAACTCCTTGCCTGGAACGGTCAGGGTACCAGCATTACAGGTGTTATGATAAGAGGATAACTGGATAAATCTCATTTTTTAAGACATTTAGGGAAATAATTTATCTAAGGAAATAAGGCTGGGCACTGAAGTTATGCTCTGCAACATTGCAATTTGCAGTACATAAATACATCTGGGAAACCAACCTCCAAACTCTCAGGTTAACAAAAGGGCAAGCTCTCCTCATTTAAAATCCTAGGGACCTTAGAGGTTTATTAATCTTATTACAGTGAAAGGGATGGACTGTGTTGCGCCCTTTTTTTGCAGTAGAAAGAAGCAAAGAAAAAGTTGTGGCCAAATAAGAAAGACAGGCTTAGCAATGATCAGATAAGTGGGAAGAGCTAATGACTCAATTAGGATACTCCAGATAACTAAGTAAGATTTATATTTGGCAAAGGCTCAGCAGAAAATTATTTCACAAGTTTTATAGTGGAAGAAGAGTTATACTGTGTTTATAGAAAGGACATGTTGGGCCTTATACTGGGTAGTCTTTTTCGCTTAACGTTATCATTCCTTGATTTCAGTGTGACTTCAAGTTCTAAGCAAGCGAGAACTTAACTACAGTAGGAGATGTACTGCTCAGAATACAGTATGATTGCCGTACTTACTAAGCTTACTTAATATACTATTAAAAAGAGATCATATCTGACTAGATTGTCACAAAGCATAGCCAGCTGGTGTAGAGCTCTGAAAACAGGTGCCACTTACTTCATTGTACACACACATATAGACCCTGGTAGGTAGGAAGTGACCCAGAAGGGTGCCAAAGAAGCTTTGTGTTCTCCCACAGAACAGTTTCCCAAGCAGCCCGTTCTTCTGAAACAGCCTGAATGAGTGGAAATACATACTGTTTTCCTTTCAGGAACCACCCCCTCCCCAGTCTACCATCCCTCTTTCCCCAGTGGAAAAACCCAAGGGTTGAAATACTACATTATTCACAGCAGAGTTTCTAACAAGCTTGAGAGACAAGACAGATCTGTAGGACTTTGTCTAGATTCTATAGGGACTTATATATGTCATGTTTACAGTGTCTTGGTTTGTTCAAACTGTAAGAAAGCAATTTCTTTCAGGGATCTCAAATCACTGTGCAAGCAGATATAAATATTAGTCACAAATAGAGAAATACGAAAACAGAGGTTTTCTTATGGTAGAGTTGCCTTCCACTGGGTATTCCAAATGGGTACAAGTCCATAAGTAAAAGGGAGAATAAAATCACTAAGGACAATCAGCATTAGCATGCAACAGGCAAGTGGGCTGGTGTTTTTAACAGGCTTCATCAAACTGAAGTATGAGGCTTCATCATACCAAGTCTGTAAAAGGTCAATATTTTAGTATTATAAATCATACACACTATTTTGAGCTCTTTTAGTTTTGTTCTCCTTAAGAATCTTTGCAGAACTATTGTAATCACAAGGCTGTGAACAAGCCAGTTCGTTAAATTGCTGACTCTGTTGCTTGCAGATGTTTGAGGCAGGTGTTCTGTACAGATCAGGGAGTTTGCTTTCTTCTGCTGCATGTTGCACTGGAGGTCAAAGGTTACACCTCAATGGCAAGGTCTCAACTGCATGGCAAGTCTCAGAGGTCTTTGTTAGGGGAGAAAAAGATTTCAGTCTCCTCAAAATTTATGTACTGCAAAAGATAACTGCACCTGCAGACTGCTGCTCTTATTGAAAACACATGGTAGCAGTTGGAAGAAATATAAAATGCTACTCTGTAGTTCCTCTTGAGAATGTGCAGGGACTCCAAGTGATCAGTATTAGACCAGAGATACTTGAATGATTAATGATCCAATAGTAAACAGTTCTGGTACAAATACACTTAGGGATTCATGCAAATCCACGTGTATTTAAAAACTGACTTTGGGTAGTGTTGTGTTACCATCAAACAGTTGTCCCACATAATGTAATGTATGCCAGCAGGCATTCCCAATGACCCAGCTAGTTTGTAATTGGAAAAGGTTAGTCCAGCCTTTCCTGGCCACCTGTATGCTGGCTTTGTAACTTCCCAAATGGAAAGAGTAAAGATAGATTCTTCTAGATGCAGGAAATTATATAAAATGGACCACCCTCATTAGCGAATCTTTTGTCTTAAAAAGACCACTGTAGGCTTAAAGGATAAAAATCTACTTTGTTTTTTCTAGAAATAACCTCCAGCAAACATTAAGTTTTTGTCAGTTTATATTATGTTAGTCAGGTATAAATTTTACACTTATGAAAGGGGATGAAAATATCTTTGTGTTTCTTAACTTCTACTGACATATGGGGCTATGGTACTGCTAAAAGAGCTTTCAGCAATGACTGTTGCTGCTCTAACACTAATAATTGCTCACAGTTACAAAAAAAATAAGACAAATCACAGAATCATGGAATGGCTTGATTTGGAAGGGACCTTAAAGATCATCTTGTTCCAACCCACCTATCATGAGCAGAGACACCTTCCACTAGACCAGATTGCTCAAAGCCCCATCCAAACTGGCCTTCAACATTTCCAGGGATGGGTCATCCACAGACTCTCAGGGCAATCTGTTGAGTGCTTCACCACCTGCACAGAACTTCTTCCTTATATTTAATCTAAATCTACCATCTTTAAGTTTAAAGCCATTACCCCTTATCCTATCACTATATGTCCTTGTAAAAAGTCCCTCTTCAGCATTCTTGTAGCACTCCTTTAGGTACCTAGTCTCCCCAGAACCTTCTCTTCTCCAGAATGAACAAATCCAACTCTCTCAACCTTTCCTCATAAGAGAGATGTTCCAGCCCTCTGATCATCTTTGTGGCACTCTTCTGGATTTGCTCCAATAGGCCCATGTACTTCTCATGCTGGGGTTCCCAGACATGAATACAGTACTCCAGGTGGAATGGAGCACAAGGAGACAATCACCTCATTGATGCTTCTCTACATGCAGCCCAGGATACAGTTGGTTTTCTAGGCTGCAAGTGTATATTGCTGGGTCACATTAAGTTTCTTATCAACCAATACCCTCAAGTCCTACACCACAGGGCTGTTCTCAATCCATTCATTGCCCAGACTGTATTTTTGCTTGGGATTGCCCCAAACCATGTGCAGGAACTTGAACTTGGCCTTGTTGAACTTCATGACGTTTGCACCAGTCCACCTCTCAAGACTGTCAAGGTGCCCTGGATGGCATTCCTTCCCTCCAGCATGTTGACCACACTATGCAACTTGGTGTTGTTGGCAAACTTGCCGAGGGTGCACTCAATTCCAATGTCCATGTCACCAACAAAGATGTTAAACAGTACCAATCCCTATACCAAACGCTGAGCAATACCACTCATCACTGCCCTCTACTCAGTCATCGAGCTGTTGACTGCAACTCTTTGAGTTTGGCCTTCCAACCAATTCTTTATTCAAGGATATCCTTATCCAAATGATAACAGCATCACTTACTGGAATTTCTAAGGCTGAGACTTTCAATACCAATTTTTCATCAAAAGGAACTGTTATAATTTCTCACTATTACTGCGTAGGAGAGGAGAACATTTAGTCCTGTGTTTGTATGATGTTCATAAAGTTATTGAAGAAAATTTTATGTGAAATAATGATGTGAATAGACACCTAAACTAAGATGATAACAAATCTTAAGAATAGGGGGTGTTTCTTAATCTTATTTCTTTCCATCATTTCCACTTTGAATTTATAGCAATGAACCTTCTCCAGACTGAGATGGCTTTTAACAATTAACCAATATTGAGGTTTTTGCAAATAACAGTTTTCAAAAAGTTTGGGTTTTTACTGCATCTATATTTGTAGCACCCATCTAGGATTTGGGAAAACCAGATCTATTCACACCCACATTTTGCACCATCTTTCTAATTTGTGTTAGTTTTAAAACAAGATACTTAACAGATCTGAGTAACTTCAAAGACCATGAGTGATAACATTTTTAGCCACTCTTACTTTTCTTCTGGTAAATGTCTCTCTCCACTGTGTACACAGTGGTGAATATGTCATGTTTCAGCCTTGACAAACCAGTATTTTCTGTGGAAACTCTATTTTATAAACAATTATAGCTACCTGTTTCCCCATATCCTCTGTTACATTTAAGCATGTTATGGAACGTAAGCAGAGTGGAAAATCACTTTTTTATGTTTACAAACTGAAAAGAGTCAAAATAGTTAAGCTGGAAGCGATAGAAACAAAACTGAGCATTCTGTCACTAAGGTGACATGTCTTAGAAAACATTTGCTTTGCTTTCATTAGAAACTAGGGTACTAACTCTGTTAGGTTTAATTAACCCTGTTAAAAGGTAAAGTGGTAAAACTGTGTTCAAAATTTCAAAATTAGACATGTGGGACACATTTGCAAGCATAAATTCTTTGGTTAGCTTGCTAGGCTCTGCTTATTATCGTTATTATCATGTTTATGTTCATTTTATGTTTTATTGTGGATCATATACAGTCTGTCTTAGGGAACATCTTTTCATGTTGCCCACTATGTGTGTTTTGCTCAGATGCTCCATCATTTGAGTCTCATTTTAGGACACACATATAGAAACCCTAGTATAAATCTGTCACCACTTGCAGGATGAATCTGAATATTTTAAAGTTGTTTTAATGTCTCAGCTGTTATAATTTGGATTGTGGTATGCAGCATTTCAAGCATCAAAAAACATTTTGTGTTTCTAATTTCCTAATGCATATTAGTATCATCAAGGGGTTTTAGTATATTACATTAATACTATGCTGTTTCTTCCTATTTTATAAGAAAATGCAGTTGTACAATGCAACAGTAAAAAATATTCCCAATGTTACTGTACTGTTTTAATCACACCTTCTGCAGGTGCACTTCTAAACAGGATGAGAAATTTCCCTATGGGCAAGATCTGGTGTTAAAGTAGGGCTTTTTTCCTGCTAAGTATATGCAAGGGAAAAAAAGGAAATTATTTTTTTAACTAGAACAGAAAAATTTTAACTATCATGTCTTTTAAAAATATACAGCATCTGTGACTTCTATCACATTGTCTGGTGAATCAGGTCCTTGACTACTCTGACAATGACAGTGTGATCGGTACTTTTCAGTTTTCTTTCTCAAGGCACGACTGCTTCTTTATAAATTGCTTGAGATCTATGAAACAAAGAGTGTTCTTCCTCAGTGTTGCAAGTAACAACAACATGCATATAGAGTATTCCATCCTGCAGCTTAATTCTGACATGTGCGGGTCTCCATTCACATTAACTTCTCCTCCTAAGTTATTATGGAAGATGCCCAGGCCAGTCAGTCAACAAGCTCCCCTTTAATTCTGGCAGTACTCTTGAATAAATAGTTCATTTTTAAACTTCTCTGAATATCTGGGTGACTTCAGTCCTGCAGGATAAACTTGTGTTATGCCAATACAGTTCTCCTTCATCCTGTGACTCATTTGTTCATCTTACTTGTCATCAGTTCTTTATGCAAAAAAGACCTTGGATGTATGCCTGCTGTTTTCACTTCTTTCCCTGACACCATAAAATAACGGCATCTCTGAGAAAAGGTAGCAGTGAGTAATACCTGAAGGTGCTGTGGCTGTAAAACAGCCACATTTTCTGACCAGTGCCACAGTGTGTAACAAACTGCAGTCACCTTCCTAGACATTGCATCTGCATAGGCACATTGTTCATTCTTTGCCACAGTCCGTTGCAAGTTAGCAGGAACATAGATATACTAAACTGCAAGCACCCCATTCCACCAGCATCAAGAGAGGTGGAGTACAGAGGCAGGGAAGAAACAATCATAAGGTATTTCCCTCAGTTCTAAGACTGCATACAAAATTCCCACACTCTTGTCTCTCTATTATTCAGTGGCACAGTCCACAGAAAAGGCTCAGGTGTCAGGCCACCTACATTTCAACTAATTTGCTTGCTACATTGGAAGTTAAGGTCAAGAAAAAAAAAAAGAAAAAAAGAATGCACATAGGAAGTTTCCATATGGACATGTCTCCACATTGAGAAAAATTTCATCTGGAATAACAAGGCACATTCTTTTACTTTCTGTGTGTGGTTCTTTCCACCTGCAGCTCTACATGTGCCTCCAGTATTTATTAGTGTCCAGGTCCTGACTCACCTAGGACATCAATGTCAAAGGCTCTTCATTTATCAAAGCCAGCTACTTATGATAAAGCAGCCACAGACCAGTCCCACTTCTGTCTTTTTTCCAGACAATGCCATTCCCATGCATGTGTCATTTATTATAAATCACCAGATTCAGGCTTTCAGCATCATAACATCTCTTACAAACAGTGGGAGAGAGAGGTAGTCTTACTTAAGTCTGGCTTGTGGAACACAGAAGATCCCTTATTTCCTATCTATGGAAGTTCTCCAGGTAACCAGGTCCAAGACTACCATTATAATTAATATTATGATCTGTGTATAATTTCCAGTACTTTCTTTTTTGGCACAGTTTGGACCTCTTTATCTAATGCCCAGGGTATACCCATATGCTGTAGTAGCCCCTGTTCTTTCTAGCTCCAAATGACAAGAATGTCTGTTTTACTGTGTGATATTTGAGTTGGACAACTGCACATGCAAAGATAATCAAAGCCATGCTCAGACTTCCTGCTTTTCTCACAATTGTGTGATGTAACCTGAAACAATATGACAATCTCCATCATGCTATCAACAGATTTCCAGCCTGAATTTGCTTATTCATGGGCACAGAATTCACACTCAGCCAAAAGACTGAGTAGATTAGATGAAGACATCTTCCCATATATTTGTAAAGACTGTGAAGAATCATGAGAAGGACCCAGGTAGGAAGTGGTTCATACTGATACCTTAATAGCCGTACACATTTGCTTTCTGATTGGACTTAAGAAAAGATTGGAAATACTTTTGCATGATGAGAGGTAACATCTGATAGCAGCTGGCACAGCTGGTAAATGCTAGGAGTAAGTCTGCGGTTCAAAAGAAATATTTGAAGACACCCTAGAACAAAAAAAAAATGCCAAAGTCACCTGAGGCATTATCCTGGTTTTTGCGGGGACAGAGTTAATTTTCTATCTAATAGCAGGTACCATGCTGTGTTTTGGATTTTGTTCTAGAATAATGTTGATAACACACTAATGTTTCAGTTGTTCCTAAGTAGTGCTTATGCTAAATCAAGGATTTTTTAGTTTCTCATGCTCTGCCACTGAGGAGGTGTACAAGAATCTGGGAGAGACCATGGCCAGGACAGCTGACCTGAATATCAAAGGGATACTCCCTACCATAGAACGTCATTCCCAGTACATAAAATTGAGGTACAAATCATTTCTCAGGCATTGGTCAGACGGTAGTGAGTATCTCCATTGTGTGTCACTTATCTTTTCTTGGCTTTTATTTATCTTTTTGATGTTATATTAATTTTAATTACAATTATTATATTTTGTAATCTTAGTTTTATATTGTAATTAATTTCGTTGAATAAACTGCTCTGATCTGAACTCATGACTTTTAACTTTTTTTTCC
>JANIJG010013890.1:125196-139557 GCA_024611175.1 Megaceryle torquata | reverse complement strand
TCTTATTTTTATATTGTAATTAATTTCCTTTAATAAACTGCTCTTATCTGAACTCATGACTTTTAACTTTTTTTTCCATTCTTCTCTCCATCCAACTAGGAATGAGGAGAAGTGAGCGAGTGGCTGCGTGGTGCTTAGTTGCTGGCTGGGGTTAAGCCATGACAGTGGCTCAGGGATTAGCTATGTGGCATAACTTAATTATTAAGACTTGTTTCCATACCTGAGATCAGCTGCTCACTTTCTCAGGCAGAAAGTGGTGACTGGGCTAACAGAACCAATGACCTGATTCTTTAAGGAAAACAAACAAACAAAGCAATTGAGAAGTAAGGACCACGGGTCTACTATTTTTGTCACAGTTTATATCTGTTTTTCTTACAGTAACAGTAGCAGGAGCAGCACAAAAGTGTTTTAGAAGAACAATAAAAAATAAGTCAAAACCAGTTTGTGCCCAAAAAGATTAGTATTCTTTTGCTGCCACCATTGCATTATCATGTCCATGCTGAAGGAATACCTGTCTAGAAGTCACACATTAAAATGTTTGCAGGAAACAGGGTCTGTGTCAGTCTACAAAAGAAAGAGCATAATAGCTCATTCTTCTTCAGGAGAGCATTTGTCCAGGATATGACACTGTAGTGACTGTTTCTTGTTTTCTCTTTTACCTCTAGGGTAAAAAAAAAAACAAAACAAAAAAACCCACGAAGTAAGACAGGACAGCTGTTCACAACTATCTCATGTCTGATCTGTGTCCTGTCCCAAAACAGCCTTTCCACTTTCCTGGGGCAAATGATATTCCATCACAAGTATGAATGCACATTAGATATTCTGGGGGACCCTTTTGGACTCCCTCCAATTTCTCTAACTGGAGATATGCCATTGCATTACTCACTAAATGTGCTGGCTGATCGATTAATCATATGTCCAGCTTTAGCACCTCATTTTGCATCTTCTTGTCTGTGTACTAACAGTCTCCTCTCCTTAGCTTGGTCTCTGCCAGTTTTTAAATATTCATCAGTTATTATATATATTGACCATTATTCCTAACCTATCTTCCAGGCAACAAATTCACTTTAATTCACTTGGAGTATGATATATTTTCCATTTAATTCAATGGTAGCTTGGAGAAACTATTGATGAGAATGATATCTTAAAGATGCAACATTTTCAGGGGTTTTTTTTATATTTTTTTGGGTTTTAATATTTTTTTTTCAAACACATATTTTAAAATAGAATAACTTTCAGCACCAAATGAGAAAATTATCTTCACCAAAATAAATTAACACAAACATTACCAGCTGACTTCTGCTTGAGCCTCTAAGTTGTTTTGTTTCTGCAGCTGAAGTACAGTATTTAGGTTTGATAAATTAGTAACAGTTAATTTAGTTTGCACAGTAGTCTAATTATCTGTCATGAGGTGTGAATGAGCTTGTTCTGAATGCAGTTCAGAACAGCCTGGGTTTGATTTACTGGAAGAAGGTTCTATAAAGGTGATAAGGTTGGACACTGGCACTTTAAGAAACTTTAAGCCATGGATGTTTGCTTGCTAAAAAAAAAAGTAGTCATATATGGAAAAAAGATTTGCATTTTGGAAGATAAGTAAAATCATATTTAAGTCTCATGAGATATCACAATATAACAAATAGTATGGTAATTTGCTAGGATAGCCTTTTAATATAACTGGCTTTATTATTTAAGTCTACATAGCATTAAAACACAAAGCAGCTGCTATTGACATTAATATTTCATCCCAAATCACAACAAAATTTCCAACAGCAGCAGCCATTAGGGAAAATAACCTATGACTCTTTTCAACAATATGTCAATCTATGACAAAAGAAAATGAGCCCCCAAACCCAACAAGCTTAGATGTTATGAATGAGTATGTGTGTAAAACCTGCTGAGACACATGATTTAGAAGAACTGACACATGGGTGTGCCAGTCAGCTAGGAACTGTAGTGTATGAGGTCTTTCTGAGAGCTTTCAGCAAATGTTATTATAATACTGTTGTGCTGCCTTGGGGGCTTGGAAAAAGCTTGACATACCTTTGCAGAGCAAAAACAATGATAAGATGAATGAAATATAACAGAATCTTGAGAAGGAAATATTTCTCATGTTTGTTTCATAACTCAGAAAGGGTGTGATGGGGTGTTTCTGCAGAAGCCTTTAGGTTAGAGGTCAACTGTGCAAAATGCTAAGAAAAAAGACCTAGAAATGGAGTAAAGAAGTTTTGTTTGAATGCTTAGGGCCACAGGAAGTCCCAGTGTGTATAAGCTACTTATAGCCATTTTGGTATATTTGTTCATGAATAAAATATGCAACTTCAGTAGCTCTTAAATATGAAACTCCAGTAACACTGAAAATCTATACGTGGCAAATACAATAATATTTAGATATATTGCTATTTTTAGATGATTTATGTGTTTTGCCAAAATGAGCTTAGGAAATCATAACCTGCTTTCCTAGGTTATCAACTTTCTTCACAAAGTGACACATTTTCCTCTGCTCTGTTCCCATTCTACCCTTACATTTCTGTTTATTCTTGTTTTATGGTGGCCTGACCAATTGATCAGAGGTAAAAGGCAACTAGAGGGAGATAGATAAGGAACATTGATCACCCTTCCCCCTGACAGGAATCATGACAATATGTAAAGGGAATTGAGAAACTTGTTAAGCTTACTTTTATTAAAGTGGTTGTGTGACACTATGGCTTAAAAATACTTCTTAAAACTAATAAGAACAATTTACAAACCTGAAAAATGTTCCAGTAATGTGAGCTCTGGATTTCTGGACATGGCATATTTTCTTTCATCATTGGCATGTGCATATGTGTTTTCACCCATGTGCATATGTGTTTTTTTGACTGTTACAGCATATTACAACAAGACTGAAACTAACAGTGGCTACAGACTTGCTTCTTGCTACCACTAGAATCTTTGTCATCCCAATTGCTTTAAAAAAAACGTTACTGGATTTGACTAAACAGAGACACTCCTGAACAAACTTCAGTGTTCTTTCTGCAAGGTGACATTTGTCTTGCAGAGATGAAATGGAGTCATTGCTCTGTCACGATTGTGAGTACAAACATTCACCTAAGGAACATTTTGAACTTCCTTATCTCTTACATTTGTTGCTTTGGTATATTTACAAGACTACTAAAAATTGTATATGTTCTCTAGTTTGATCTTGACTGATACCAGACATTTCAATATCTGTTACTTTGAGGTAGCATATGTATGATTACTGAATTTAGACAGCTTGATTCATAGAATCATAGAATCATCTATGCTGGAAAAGACCTTTAAGATTCTCAAGTCCCACCATTAAACCTATTCTACCAAGTCCACCACTAAGCCACATCCCCAAGCACCACATCCATACATCTTTTAAACACATCCAGGGATCATGACTCAACCACTTCCCCAGGGAAGCCTGTTCCAATGCCTGACAACCCTTTCAGTGAAAGTTTTTCCTAATCTCCAGTTTAAACCTCCCCTGGTGCAGCTTGAGGTCATTTCCTCTTGTTCTGTCACTGCTTACTTGTGAGAAGAGACCAGCAGCTACCTCTCTACAACACCCTTTCATGCAGTTGTAGAATCATCAGCATCTCTTTACAATTCTTGGGAACTTTTGTGGGTTTATTGAAAGTTTCGCTTTCTCACTATATCTGACCTTAAACTTTTCTGTTGGTCTTCCTTCCAGAAGGAATTGTAGTTTCTGTCTGGACTAGAGCAAATTTCCATGCCTTTGCAGTTTGAGATGGCAGGACAGAGAACCCACATGTATGTCTTTATGACTTGACACCTTGGAAAACCAAGACATTTCTGTTAAGGTTACTGCCCATAACACTGCACATCATACTCTAGCATCCTTAGCATCCTCCCAAGTTGTACCTAAAGCCATATAATCTCAAAAACTGAAATCAGTGCTGCTGCTTTTCTACCCAGTTAGGCAAGAAAAGTGCGCATCCAGTGATGTGGCTGATGCTTCATATTTTATGTCCTGACATAAAAACTTTAATTTGGATACTTTATGAACAATTTCTGAAATAGGTATTTTTATTATTTTTATTATTTATTATTTTTATTAGCTTCCTGGCATATGAAATCCATAGCAATGAGAATATTTAGCTTTTGATTCCTTTAGCAGCAATCTTTTGGCAATACTTTGCTACCAAGCACATTACTAGTAGCTGCAGTATGTAATTGTGTCTTTGACAATTCTTGATAGACATATTTAAAGTCAATATTATATCTTTCATGACTGGTATACTTCTGCTAATGTACAAGTTATATTATATAAGTCAATAAATTAAGGAATATTAATGTCATTGCCCACATATCATAACCATAAAACCACTCTCCTTGTTTTAGAGAAATCTGTTTCATGTAATCTACAATAATTACATGTATCACTTTCCAGCAATTGCTCAAGAATAATCTTACAATTTTTCAGAGCCACTGTTACCATTATGTCATTTTGAATGGCAAGAATTTATCTCAACCCTCTTTCATTTACTTTGAAGTATCATAAACATGTTAGCATGCCTACAGATCAATCAGTCAAATGAAGTGATAGCTGACTTCTCCATTTACTGAGATATTTTCACCATCTCGTAGTTCAAGTACTTTCTTAGCAAGGTGATATATATTACTTAGTGCATGCATTAAAAATCCTTGTTTTCCTGTTGTCACACACACAATATTCAACAAACTGAAATATTTGCTTGCTGCCACAATCTGATTTAGGCCTTTGGGAGACAATCAGGAAAAAGGCAGAATAAAAACAACTTCTGAACTTGATGATACTATAAAACTTCTGATTCTAGGTTTTGGTTGTGTAACCCCTGAAATAGAGAATGGACTACTTAAAACCTAAAGTGATCCTTTTCAAAGTCCTTTTTTTTTTTTTTCTGCAAGGTTTTCAGGAGCTCTACCAGACCAGAGACAGAGGAATGATAGCATATTTTAGCTGTAGAAAGACAGAGAGGTTGAAAAATCCATCTGTACAGTTAAAAAGATTTTATAACCTTTTCAATAAAAGCGAGATCATGAAGAGGAAAAGTAGGGGAAAGAGAGAGATGTGATCTTTAGCAAGGCACCTCACAAAGGCAGCTTAATTTTCTAAGCTATTTCCCAACCATGGAAGCTGAAGTTCCATTTATATTGCTAAATAAAAGTCTAGGGATTGATCTTTTGCTGAAAGGCTGAGTGTTGCCAGCTGGCTATGGTCCACAGTGTTTAGGGCTAACTACCTCTGTAAGAAATTTGTCTTGGAGAGAGCAAGCTGAAGTATTCCAAAGGAAAGGGCCAGGAAGTGCTGTTAACAATTAGTCAGTAAGGATGCTATGGTACAGCACTGACCTCAGTCTCTGGCCCTTTTTTAATAGAGTACAGAGTTACCCAGAGAGATCTTTAGCTTGGCTTCATCCACTGTGAGACATCTGACTCTACAGATGAAAGAGAGACATCTTAAGCAAAGATCCATATCAGTAGTATATAACTAGCTCTAGTTTAAGATTCTGTGGCCAAGCTACATTAATTAGCATAAAAATGAAATGTTGTATTCTTTTGGTTTTAACCTAATCTTAGAAATATTTCTTATGCCCCTCCTGCCCTTCCTAATTATAATGATCTGGTTTTCCGTGTTCTTATTGTTTTTATTGTTATAACATAGACAATGTTGAAAGCCTTATGCTGATTCCATACTTAGGTATATGTTTGATTTTTAATTCTTCTACTGAATGCAGTGAGAATATTAAGAAATATTAAGAGCTTTGCTGGACTGGGACCAAGATTAACATTACTAGGAAGACTAAGCTACATTTTATATAAGCTTTAACTGAATGTTCATAGTTTTTCTCTGTAATGTTGAAAATGGACTAGATTAAGAGAAAACCAGAATGACAGGTACCCAGAAATCAGCTCCAGCTAAGTAGACTACAGACATTACACAGTGAACCACAGCAGGAAGGATAAGTTGAAGGTTGTCAGTTTGCCTAGTACTGAACAAAAAGGAAAGTCTGTTCCTAAATGCTTAAAATAATAGGACCATCAAGGATCGCAAATCCACTTTAATCCTCTTTGGCAGCATAATGCTTTTGTAAAGCCATATAATCAAAGGGCGGGGAAGAAAATCATCAGGTTTAACATATAGACTGGAATTTAGACCTATGTATAAAATCTCTGAGTTTCATACATAATTTAGAAGATGCATTTTCTCTATACATATTCATATATATAAGAAAATGAACTATTTATTGAAGACTTTCAGTAAGTGATTCAGTAATTTTTCTTTCTTCAGTGTTGTTTGGTTTGGTTTTTTCTTCATGCACAAAGCACCTTCTTTTACCAGTATTTTCCTCCTGATGAAAAAACCTTTCCAGTGTTTGTCATGAAGGGCTCTCTTTTATAGTACCAGCTATGTCAAGCTGATTGTAGGCATATATTATAAAGCTACAGCTTTCAAAAGGAGGATTTTATTTCCCAATCTTCAGAATAATACCTGTGGTAATTTTTTATTAAGGGTCAAAATTTTTGTTATTAATTCCTGGTGATTTATGATCAATCAGGAATGGGACAAGACTGCATTAGGTGTTATAAAGTCTTCCCTAATCTTACTGCAGTCTAAATAAACAATAAAATAAAGAACTAAAGAACAGAAGTGAAATACCATGAAAGATTAGTATTGTGGCAGATACCATCATGCTGGGGGTATAATTTCAGGAAGGGAAGCTTTAGGAAGTTATTAGCTAAATGCTTAAACTGAAAGGAGAAGAAAGGTATGCAAATCAGCGAAGAAAGTGGTAGGGGAAAGAAATAGGTCAGAAAGGGACTGTTGGAGTGAAGTTAAACCAAAAGTACTCTGAGAAGAGTGGTCAGGGGTAACTGGACTGAGGTGCCTCAGCACAGAGCAGACCAGTCCCTAACAGACCCACAACATTTCTGTCTCTGCTTTAGCTGATCACATACTCCTCCTACCTCAAGTTGGGAAGGAAATATTTCTCTAACTATTCAGCTTTTGAATCACCTATGTGTGAAATCTTATTTTCAACTGTCTTTATATTAGAAAGGAAATCATTAAGGTCAATAATCCATAAAATTAATTAACTTTTTTTGTTTAGCCATCAACAGTTCCAGTATTGAAAAAAATTATGCTTGCCATTGGTATGTGGACCTGGTTCATTTGCAGAGTTGCACATTAAGGCCGTAATATACACATTGACATGGTTCCTGTTGTAGTTTCTTTTGCCAGTGATCCATGTGAGTAAGGTTTCCATAAGCATGAAGGGTTATGTTCATTAATAATTTTTGTACACTTTGTAAATGATCTATCAGTAAGGATAATTTATCATGTATTCTGACTTGATCAGAGTCTAGAAAGTGGTGATAATAAATTTAATATAAGAAATACATAAATTTCACTTGAATGTTTCTGTGGTTTTAATTATGTCATGCCATTGGAAAAAAAAAAATCAAATATGTATGAAAGAAAGCTCATTTCGCTTTGTAACTTCTCAGGAAATCTTCAGTGTCTGTTCTTTTCTTGATATTTGTCTTGCAAGAATTTGGAAATGGATTTTTGTTTCTATATTTGTATAATCTAAATTATTTTCTTTGCCATCAAAGGGAATTAATAAGAAATCTTTTTTCAATAATTCGTTGTGATGAATGTCATAGAGGAAAAATATGCACAGACATGGACATACAGTTGTATTATATAAAATGTATAAAATAATGGCCATTTTGACTTCCAGTGGGAAATACTTCTTAGGTGAGTTAGTTACTTTTTGGAATGGATCATATTTTACTGAGGAAATTCAAGACTTTTGAAAACTCTATGTAGTAAAACGAGGACTCCAACATATCAATCTAATTTAAGGCACAATTTCAAAAGACTGAAGAGCACATAGCAAATTTCACTCAGAGCCTGTCTGTGCAGGTCTATTTTGTAGTGGTAGAGAAGCTGTGAATTGATCATTATGATGGACTGTTCAAATCTTCTTCAGATTAATTCAGAAGTGCTGATTACTGCATTTAATGGTTTTGGTAGAGTTTTCTTTCATGTCTTTTCTTAGACTTTTGTCAGATGTCATTCATGTATTGATTAGGTGTGTCCATTAAGTGAATGCACAGTTTTGTCATTTACTTTATGTAACAAGATGCTCATATCATCTTTCTATAATGGTCTTGTCTGGGATTCAAATTATGTGAGTGACTCATAAAATAAATGGAAAATGTATCCATCTGATCCATGGTGCCAATTTAAGAAATAATAGCTTTTGTTGAATGAAACAATCCTTACCTTTGTGCACAGTTTAGTGTCTATTTTGAATCAGAACATGAATCACAAAATCACAAAATAATTTATGTTGGAAGGGACCTCTGGATGTCATTCAAACCTATTCCCCTCTTGAAGCAGATCAGGTTGTTCAGGACTGTGTCAAATATCGAAGACCTCCAAGGAGGTAGACACCACACCCTCTCTGATTAACCAGTGCTGATGTTTGGGGAAAAAAAAAAAAAAAGAAAAAGGTTTCATTTTATGTGATCAGAATCTCCCTGATGTGTCTGTTGCAAAGTTGGTTTCTGTCTTGGGCATTAAATGAGTTGAAGACTGATCTTCACTGCTGAAGACAGCTGATGTGGAACAGACCACATTCATAACATTAAGCAATCTTGTCCTGCAAAAGTGGGAAGTTACATTACATCCAAGCTCTGTTGTGAATGGCTCCTAGCCCATGTCAGCTATTCTCTAGTCTTAGGAATGGTTTTGGAGCAAAATGTGAAGGCCAAAAATGTACAAAGGACATACCAGGGATTCTCCTGTTTAACAGTACAGATCAAGTTCCAGTGCTTGGAACTATCACTGTTTAATTTAAGTAGCTGCCCCTTAGATCCATTTAAGTTAATATTGTAGATATGACCTATAATTCTACAAAAAAGGATATTGTAATGTCTAACTGATATGGTTTATCACATCTACTAATAGGTGAATTTATTTTCTTCTACAATACCACAGATTTGTCTATTGGCACTCCTCAAGATGAGAGGAAAGTCTTCCAGTTGTATAGTCATCACATCTGGCCACACACTAAACTCTCAGTTTCTGAGAATATACGAAATATGACCTTACTTCAGTACTTAAAGGGGGCCTATAAGAAATATGGGGACAATCTTTTTAACAGGGCCTGTTGTAATAGGACAAGGGGTAATGGTTTTAAACTAAGAGAGGGTAGATTTAGAATAAACATAAGGAAGAAAACACTGGAACATGTTGCCCAGAGAGGTAGAAAAAAAACATTCCTGGAAACATTCAAGGTGAGGTTAGATGGGTCTCTGACCAACATGATCTGGATGAAGATGTCCCTGCTTACTGCAGGGGGTGGAACTACATGACCTTTAAAAGTGCCTTCCAACCGAAACTGTGCTATGATTCTACAGTTCTGTGATTCTATGAAATTTCTTAGAGAAACTTAGAAACATAGAAATGTTTGGGTTGGAAGGGACCTCTAGAGATCATCTAGTACAACCCCCCTGCTGAGAGCAGGGACATCCTCAACTAGAGTAGGTAGGTCAGAGCTTCTCAAGCCCCACCTTGAATGTTTCCAGGGATCGTGCCTCAACCACCTCCCTGGGCAACCTGTTCCAGTGCTCCACCACTCTCATGGTAAAGAACTTCCTCCTTATTTCTAATCTGAATCCACTCCTGTCTAACTTAAAACCATTAGCCCTCATCCTTTCACTACAAGCCTTTGTAAACAGGCCCTCTTCAGTCTTTTTGTAAGCTCCCTTCAGGTACTGGAAGGCGGCTATTAGGTCTCCCCTGAGCCTTCTCTTCTCCAGACTGAACAATCCCAACTCCCTCAGCCTGTCCTCATCGGAGAGGTGCTTCAGCCCCCTGATCATCTTCATGGACCTCCTCTGGACCCACTCCATCAGGACCATGTCCTTCCTGTGCTGAGGGCTCCAGAGGTGGACACAGTATTCCAGGTGAGGTCTGACCAGAGCAGAGTAGAGCGGTAGAATCACCTCTCTCAATCTGCTGGCCACACTTCTTTTGATGCATCCCAGGATGCGATTGGCAGGTCCACTTTAAGTATTGAAAGGCCTCACTAAGTTTTCCCTGAAGCCTTCTCTTCTCCAGGCTGAACAATCCCAACTCTCTCAGTCGCTACTCACAGGGTAGGTGTTTCAGCCCTCTGATCATGTTTGTGGCCCTCCCCTGGATCTGCTCCAACAAGCCCATGTATTTCTTGTGCTGAGTGTTCCAGAACTGAATGCAGTACCCCAGATGAGGTCTCACCAGAGTGGAGTAGAGGGGGAGAATCACCTTCCTCGACCTGCTGGCCACATTTATTTTGATGCAGCCCAAGATACAGTTTGTCTTCTGGACTGTGAGTGCAGCTCTTCTCTTTCAGGCTCCTTCTCAGCTGCTGCTTACATGTCCTTGTATTTTGATGATATTTTGGGGGGTTTCACAGATTCAGTTGCTGCAGTTGAGTTCTGTTTTTACTGTTTGCACAGCTTTACCTATATCCTCTGTCAGACACTGTTACATGTAGATGTAGAACATTCACAAAACCATCCCCATATAACACTTCCTTCACAACTAGATGTGTGCACCACATAAGGAACTTGGGAGAAATTTCATGCATTGCCTCTTAGCATTTATCAAAATATTTATTGTAAATTTATCTCTTGGAGTAAACATTGATAGATGAGAGTTGGCCAATCAACCATTCATCAATTGTTGTTTTTCAAAATCAGCCAGACTGATGCAACATATTTTCACTTAGGGGCAAGTATGACAGTTTTAACTGGAGCTTAATTTTAAAGTCAGAGGAGTCATCCTGAGAAATGAGTGATTAAGATATATACTGCAACTGTAATTTCTTAGAAGACTAGTCAGTTGTTCACATATCAACTATAAGAATAGGTGGTTAAAAGTCACTACAATCTGTAGCTTTTCAATGACAGTTGTTACTGATATGAACTGATGCAAATAATCTGTTTCCTAGTAAGTTTATGGTAATGAGATCATTAAGAACTAGTGCCTTAATTAGCAGTTTCACAGCAGACACACTTTAAGTGGAGCTCCTATCTCAGAAGAGAACTCATATGAATTCCATCTACCTGAAAGATGGATTTTTAGGTTTCCCATTTCAATAATTCACCCATTAGTAGATGATTCCAATGACCAACTGTAAACACCTATCTGAGTAGTTCAAAACAGGTTATGCTGCAGAATTACCTCTTAAATAGTTTTTTAGGTAGAAGAAATCCCTTGCTTAGCATCTATAAGTAAGTCATCCAAACCAGAGTTTGTGGAGAAAAAATCTGTTTCCTGGCTTACCAGTATATAAAGCCAGTTTCCATAGTGGAAATCAGTAAAATTGCCTTAATACATCTCTGAAGTTAATCAGGGCTTCATTTTCATCATGGGAAAACCATAATTAATTTAACTGTAGCTTGTAATTTTTTATAATAATCCTATTTTTCCAAGTGAAAATATGCATACAAGACCTAGTAAGGTTTTTAATCTGAGTCTAAAAGTCAGAGCTGTGACCATCATAAATATTTTAATATTTATGGTTTAATATGAGCAAATGTCTTATGGTAATGTACTTGTCTTGTTTGCAGCTGGGATAGAGTTAATTTTCCTTCTTAGTAACTAGAATAGTGTGTGGTTTTGATTCATTGTAAGAATGTTGATAAAATACTAATGGTTTTAGTTGTTAGGAAATCAAGGACTTTTTAACGTCTCATGTTTTGCTAGTAAGCAGGAGCACAAGAAGCTGGAAGGTAGAATGGTCAGGACAGCTGACCCAAAATAACTAAAGGGATATTCCCTACCATAGGGTGTCATGTTCAAGTATATAAGCTGGGCAGACTTGGCCAGGGAGGGGTAGATCTCTGCTTGGACATCAGTCAGCAAGTGGTAAGCAATTGCACTGAGCATCACTTGTCTTTTCTTGGGTTTAATCTCTCTCTTTCCATTACATTACTTTTCATTTCAATTATTATTCTAATATTTTATTATTACAATTGTTGTTAGTATTATATTTTATTTAATTTTAATTATTAAATTTTTCTTAACTCACAAGTTCTACTTTTTTCCCTTCAAGTCTTCTCCCTATCCCACTGGGAGGGGGGAGGAGTGAATGAGTCACTGTGTAGTGTTTAGTTGCTAGCTGAGGATAAACCATGCCAGTACTTCACGTTGCTATCCATTTGATGAAATGCAACATAACCATAGGTGCTCCAAATTGCTCTGCTGTTGCACACAATCAAAATGTGTATTAGTCAAGATTGTTTTCACTTATTTTAATTTAGGACAGGTCTATGCAGAATTTGTAATACAATTAATTTGGAAAGGAACCCAAACTCCCAAACTATTCAGAAATACTCTGTTTAAACTATCTCTAGTTACTACTGGAAGCATTATTTTTCTTTATCAGAGTATGCTTTATGGAAATAATAGTCATATTAATATGTGTGAGTTCATTTGGATTTCCAACCTTTTAAACTTCTCAAAAGTTTAATATGTGTCTCTTCCATTTTCGTAACAAACTTGTATCTGTTATAATGATTCATAAAGCTTTAAGCAATATAAATACTACAGCATGGATGTCAATTTTTTACTTACTAGGGAGTATAACATAGCTAAACTTGAAGCTTCTAATATAATGAGGAAATTACCAGCTAGGTTCTGTGGTCTATCTATACAAAAGTCATATTCTTAGTGATGTAAAGAGGGCAGTGAGTAGAACCTCCACCTTGGACTTCCAGAGGGCAGACTTTGGACTGTTCAGAACACTAGTTGAGAGAGCCCCTTGGGAGACAGTCCTGAAGGGCAAAGGGGTCCAGGAAGGCTGGATGCTCTTCAAGAAAGAAGTCTTAAAGGGCCAGGAGAGGGCTATCCCCATGTGCTGTAACATTAAAAGGCAGGGAAAATGGCCAGCCTGGTTGAATAGGGAGTTTTTGATGGGACTTGGGAAGAAAAGGAGGTGATACCACCTTTGGAAGAAGGGCCAGGCAACTTGGGAGGAGTCCAGAGATCTTGTCATGTTATACAGAGAGAAAATTAGGAAGGCAAAAGCCCAGCTGGAACTCAGCTTGGCCACTGACATAAAGGAAAAGAAAAGAAGTTTCTACAAGTACGTCAACAAGAAAAGGAGAACAAGGGAGAATCTCCATCCTTTTCTGGATGTGAGGGGGAACATTGTAACCAAGGATGAGGAAAAAGCTGAGATACTTAATGTTGTCTTTGCCTCTGTCTTTAATGCACAGACCAACTGCTCCCAGGACATTCAGCCTCCTGAGCTTGAAGGTAAGGATGGAGAAAGTACAACCCCCCCCATATCCAGGAAGAAGTAGTTAATGATCTGCTTCTGCACCTAGACACTCATAAGTTTATGGGGCCAGGTGGCATTCACCCAAGGGTACTTAGGGAACTGGCAGAAGAGCTCACCAAACCTCTCTCCATCATTTTTCAACAATCCTGGTCAACAGGAGAGGTACCAGATGACTGGAGGGTGGCTAATGTGACGTGTCTCTACAAGAAAGGCCAAAGGAGGATCTGGGGAACTACAGGCCCATCAGCCTGACTTCAGTACCAGGGAAGATCATGGAGAGATCATCCTGAGTGAGCTCTCATGGCAATTGCAGGGTAGCCTGGGGATCAGGGCCAGCCAGCATGGGTTTATGAAAGGGAGGTCCTGATCACTTTCTATGACCATGTGACTCACCTTTTGGGTGGGGAGAAGGCTGTGGATGTTGTCTACCTGGACTTTAGTAAGGCCTTTGACACAGTCTCCCACAGCATTCTCCTGAAGAAACTGGCAAAACATGGTATAGACAAATGGACTCTTCACTGGGTTAAAATATGGCTGGATGGCCGTTCCCAGAGCATTGTGATTAATGAGGTGAAATCGAGCTGGCTGCTCATCATCAGTGGTGTCCCTCAGGGCTCAGCTTTGGGGCTGATCTTGTTTGGAATTTTTGTTGATGACCTGGACGTGGGGATTGAGAGCACCCTCAGTAAGTTTGCAGATGACATCCAGTTGTGTGGGTGTGTTGATCTGCTCGAGGGCAGGAAGGCTCCACAGAGGGACCTGGACTGGTTGGATTGATGGGCTAAGGCCAACTGTATGAGGTACAAGGCCAAGTGCTGGGTCCTGCATTTTGGTCACAACAACCCCAGGCAACACTACAAGCTTGGGGAAGAGTGGCTGGAAAGCTGCCTGGCAGAAAAGGATCTGGGGGTGCTGGTGGACAGCCAGCTTAGTATGAGTCAGCAGTGTGCCCAGGTGGCCAAGAAGGCCAGCAGGATCCTGGCTTGTATCAGGAATAGTGTGGTCAGCA
>JANIJG010013890.1:111213-125096 GCA_024611175.1 Megaceryle torquata | reverse complement strand
TGTGTTCACTTCTGGGCCCCTCATTATAGGCAAGACATTGAGATGCTGGAACGTGTCCAGAGGAGATCTACCAAGCTTGTGAGGGGTTTAGAGAACAAGTCGTATGAGGAGAGGCTGAGGGAGCTGGGTGTGTTTAGTTTGGAGAAGAGGCTGGGGGATTCACTGCTCTCTACAACTACCTGAAAGGAGGTTGTAGAGAGGTGGGGGTTGGCCTCTTCTCCTTAGTAAATATTGACAGAACCAGAAGAAATGGTCTGAAGTTGTGTCAGGGGAGGATTAGATTAGGTATTAGGAAGAAATTACAGAAAGAGTGGTGAGGCACAGGAACAGCCTTCCCAGGGAGGTGGTTGAGTCACCATCCCTGAAGGTATTTAAGAAACTAGTAGACCTGGTGCTTCAGGACATGCTCTAATGGCAGGCATGTAGGGGCTTATTTTGTGGTTTTGAAGTAATGTTTCATGAGGGTATTTAGGTGATTTTTGTTATGGGTATGGTTGGACTCGGTGATCTAGGAGGTCCTTTCCAACCATGAATATTCTGTGATTCAGTTATTATATTGTCTCTTCAAAGTTTAAAATCTATATACCTGGGGATCATTCCAAAAAGTGGAGCTCAAGGGCTGTTTATTGTAGCATTTCCATAACATATTCAATTCTATGCTCCAGTTATATCCATAGCATGTATATGTGATTTGGATCTTGAACAGAGCCTGTATTAAAGAACCTGTATAAAAGCAGGGACTTGTATAAAAGCAGAGACTTATATAAAAGTAAGAACTAAAAAAGCTTAACTTATTTTTGCTGTTACTACTCTATTTAATACAATCAAATCTATGTATGTGTGTCTGTCCGTCTCTCTGTGACTACATTTTCCAAGTCATTGTTTTTGTTTCTGATTTACATTGCTCCATGTGTTATCTATGCATCTCACCAAGAAAAAACATTTGAACATCCAGCAAACTTTCCCCGGATTTTTCTGTCACAGAGACTCTCTATTGCATCTCTGCCCTACAATCAGCCTCTCGCAGCTCTCAAGTCTGAGGGCTATACACTCAGAGCATATGTAAACCCTTGAAACTTAATGACTGTTTTGTTAAATTGGGATTTCTTTCTTCCAGAGTCATGGAGAGTGGTTTAAATCTTGTAACTGATGCATTAATAGTAACAATTGCTGCAATATGTTCAGTGAATATGCTTAAAACATTAGTTCCTCTTCTAGAGTACTCTGTCTTTTTTGAAGTCTGTCAAATCTAATTTAGTGTGTAAATTAGTAGTAACTTTTAAGCATAACAAGTTTTATATCTGTAGATGATGTCTGTACATAATATATAGGTAGATAGACCAACAGCTAAATGTATAAATCTATCCACTTTCTGCAGTGTTTAGTAAGCTTTTGGATTTTAACAAACACAAGACATATGACTGAAAACAAACATTTCTTCATATGTGCTCTTTTCCTTAACATTCTTCGTGCTCCAAATGTGACTATTTGACCTGTAGGTTTTATTTTCTTGAAAGCACCTTTGTTCCTCAGCTGTTTAGATTCCTCAGATGTAATCCCAAGCAGTTAACCATCAAGAAACCTGGAAGAAAAATCCCATCCACTGGCATGTCTGTGTGTGTATATATATGTTGAAATATATATACATATATATGTGTATATCTATATCTCGCTCCAGATATCTTATATTTAGATATTATTATATTTGTTATATTTGTTTGTATATATGTGTGTATTTCTGTAAAAAATTGCATTTGTACATACAAAATCTCTGCCTTGGGCTGACATAACTGACACAAGAAGACATAATATTAGGGGTTTTAGGGAGAGGAACTTTAAAATTCCACCACATAGTCAGTTATGCCTCTTTAAAATTTACAAGATTTCAGCCATGTATGAGAGATACAGACGCTAGATGAAAGAAGAGTTTTTTCTTATTTTTCTCAGAAAAAATGCCACCTGATTCTAAATGATAATGAACAATTTGATCTAGCTAGTGTAAGTTACTTATTAGTTCTTTATTATGTGTGATTTCAAAAGTTCAGTAATGTCTATCTTATTGATTTCATTGTAACCAAATATTTTTGTCAATATATGTCAGAAGAAAAGCTGTAGGAAACTTTGGAATATTTTTGGCAAATGCTTAGCACTTTGGCACAGGCTTAAAACATTAATAGGAGGATTAAAGTAAGAGTTAGATGATAACATTTTGTTATGAATATTATCATTCCTAACATACAGCCTGAAATTCCATGATCAGCTGTTGTCTAAACTTTCTTTTTAAGGTGTGTGTGTTTCACTGAAAAAATTGTGAGATGCTCATGTCTCACAGCATGCAACAAAGGGAATCTGTAAGCACGTGGGTATGTTGCAACCAATAAACTGTGATCATGCTTTCATGTGTGCTCATATCTCTGGCCCACTGAAAATGTATTTTTTTCCATCAAAATGGAACACTTCAACATGAATAGTTTGGTGAGATCATCCATTTCAGATCTTTTCAGACTGGCTTGCTTAGTTACTAGAGACTCCCTAAGCTACTAGCTAATAAGACCTCCTTCTTATATGTACACTATAGACGCACTTGAGTAAATTCAAGTAAATTCACAATGGCTGTGTATATACCCATGCTTCTCATATATATTTGTATTTATATATATTTCTTTCAGAGTTTTGTGAAAAAGGACTAACTGGAAGATACTGATGAGGGCTGTGCATTGCAGCTGGAGGTACATCACTGTGTAATAGAAAAAGCTGTAAATGAGAAGAGCATCCTGACTTCTCTTCACATATTCCCCTGAGCATTCCAGCATTTTCCTGCTCATCACTCACTGTGGATGCTCTTTCTCTCTATCTCTTTTCAGTCACTAAGGAAAAGCTTTTTTTCCCTAAGTTAGACCTTTGGGTTTTGGTTTTGTGTGTCCCCTCACACCTATCTTGCATAAGCAAAATTAATTTTATTTCATCAAATTACATTTGATTTATACTGAAATAAACAGCAGATGACTGAAGCTTCTTCAGTCTATTCTTTTGCCTGCAGAATCAGGTTACATTAACTGAGAGATGAGGAAAACAAATACCTTAGTTATTACATGATGTATTGACTAGACTCCAGATAGCATATTATGAACCATATTAACTCCTATATCATGTTGATTTGGATAATCCAATATGTAACATAAATTTGTATACATTATAGTGAAAATGTAGGCAAGTGGTTATTTTTCCCTAGGATGCAAGTTGTGGAAACTGGACTGAATAGAAATATATTGAACCTGTAGATGGTTACAAGGAAGAGATGGGTCTAGTTGGGTAAAAGAAAGAAATAGGCGCGAAACTGAAGTCAGAAAGGACAGAAGGTGTGGAAGTTGAAGATGGTTTCTTGTTGCATTATCATATACACTGGTGTATTGGGGAGGAGGGGGGAAAGGCATCTATTTACCCTTTACTCTCTATATGTAACTTGTTTATATGTAACTGCTGCTGCTCTACAAAGATGTTCTGGGTAATAGTTTGCCCATTGTTGTTTACAAAGAAGTTCAGTTTTGGACAGTCACGTCAATTTCCCCCAGAGCTACAACAGTCCTTATTCTGAGTCCTCCAAAAAACTTTGGAGTACATATACAAACAAGGTTAGAATATATATCTTTATTTCATGATGATGATGAATGATTGATTTGGAATAATTTACAGTATTATTTAGGGATAAATATGATTCACATATGCTTCTACTTAGAATATATAGTTAGGTTGCAATGCTGTTAGAGAGAAAATATACCCAGAAAGGTAAAGCACATTCTGAGTTTTGAGTGAGTTTATAATATTTTGAATGAGTTTATAATTTCTTAATTATAATGTGTTATTCCATTTAATAAGCATGAAGAAAAAGACTAAAATAATGAGTCATATGAAGGCTCCTATAATTTTTTTAATATTTTTATGTCTGTATTTAAGCTAACTACATTTCTTACATTGCAGGCTGGGCATTATCACATGGACAGACACAGGAGGATATTTTTATCCCTACTGAAACATGAAGTTGGGGATAGGATTATATATTTTCATTGTTTCTCCCCTGGCCTATTACAAATTCATATTAAAATAATTTTGTTTATAGTTTTGGCTGCTTTCATTATAGTTCTGTCACATGCTTTTTCATTATGTTTAGCTCAATTTGTATGTAATGGTAAACTTGCTTTTTTACCTTCTGTATTATTAGTGAGGCAAGAAAACATTATCAGTTCTGCAATTTGCATGTTTTTATTCTGATAGAAAAATTTAAATAGATATTTTTCTGCACTGTGAAATTTCATTAACATTTTTGACAAATGTTACCTGAAATTTTTCAAATATATGATTTTTGATGTAAGGATGCATTATTTAGTGCATTAAATCCATGAGTATAGAAAACAACATTTAAAAGTGTTTTGTTAGGTAAATACTCAAAACTTTTCGGGTGTACTGAATGAAAAAACAACAAACAACAAACCAAAACCAAACAATCCTCCTCTATTTTATTGCTAAACCAAATAAAAGCAAGAACAAAGACAATGAGAATTAATCACTTGCATTAAAAAAAAAACTTCCTAGAAAACTTTAAAAAAACATGAAGTATGGTAAACTTCTTTGCATATTAATTCACCAGTGCACCTCAAGGCTGGTAAGGACTCCCTGTGGTGGGGCTCAGGGCAGGGCCTGGCAGTTGGACACTTGCGGGGGCACTGGGCCAGTCCTAGCCCCAGGCATCAGGCACATCCCTGGGGACAGAGACAGGTTGAGGCCAGTCTAGGACACCGGCTGGTGAGTGGGCCCTTGGTGAGGCCCATGGCTGGGCAGGGCAGGGCTGTGGGGAGCTGAAGAGGCTCTGCTGTGGTGTTGCTGGGGCAGGGGCTGATGGCCCCAGGGGGCTGACATGGCGTCCTGGGCAGTGTGGGTAGAGCGCTGGGCAGGCTGGGAAGGGTCATTTTGTGTTTATGGTGCTTTGGGGCCCAGGCCAAACTCATGACATCACATGTTAAGAAATAATAATACAGTCATGCCATTTTTCAATATTTTTAAAATCATAACTGCTTAATTATTGATATCATTGTGTTCACCCTGAGTTTTATTTCTGTTGTATTTGTTTAGATGAGATTACAGTAATATGGTATTTTTAGAAAAGGTCTAGATTATTCCACATCTTTTGTATCATTTAGACCCCTTTTAGCTAAAGGTTCCCTTCCCTTTCACCCACATCAGTCAATAAAAAAATTAATGATTAGGTTAGTAGGAATAGGATTTAATTAATAATTAGAGCAAGTATGGACGTGCTTAGTATCTGTAACTATGTGAATGTACATGAAGTGAAATTTAGTATATCAGTTGTAAAATGAGAATGTAATTGTCTTGCTCATTTTGAAGTAGAATCCTAGCTGAAGTTCTGTTCAGTCAGCATTATTTGCAGCACTGGAGATAAAAATATATAGGGAAGTCTAGACAGTCTTTTGTGCTTTTAGGTTTTTCTTATCCCATAACTGAAAACCTTCCATTTTTCTTATTACATTAAAACATACATAGTTGGCACATTCATCAAAGCTGTTAACCAAGAATCGCCTTTGACAGATTATACTAAAGATAGATTTGACACGAGAACAAAGTCTTGAACTGAGAGAACAGTTATAAATTAAATGAGCTGAAGACTTGTGGTCAGAAAGTGAATGTGAGGCCATTTTGATAGAGTCTGAGATCCACGAAGAGCTCTGTATAATGCTTTGCAGGACCTCAGAAAACAGATGTCTCCACATTCCTGTGATGCAGAGTGATCTCTTGCTCAGATGCCACAACAGAATGGTAGGTGGAATAAATGGATGTTGTTGTAAAATGGTAAGAAGTCAGAGGGATGGCATTTAATGGCAGGGCTGCAAAAGATGTGCCTGTTACCAGGTTCTAAGACAAAAAGAGGTGCTTTTCTCCCTTCTTTCTCCCTTTTTGCCTTTCCATGTATAATGCTAAGAATCTGAGTGTATGCTTTGCATGTCAGGGATTGAAACCAAAGCCACCAGTTCTATTTTAAAGGGATTAATATGTATGTAGGAAAAACTAATAGTCTCAGGCTTTTAGAGTATTACTGTCAGGAGGCTTAATTTGAAGATTTTTCTTTATCATGATGCCCCTGACAGATAAGTCACATCATATTTGTCTGTAGCTGTCATTTCTAGAGAATTAAAGTCCAGTAATTCTAGCATTTGCACATTAATTACCAGACTTCTATTTAGTTTATAGTATCTTTTGTACTAGTTTCCCCATGAATACCCACAGGAAAAAAGTTAGAAAGATGTTTAGAGTATATAAAGGTTGATATGCTGAACAACTAAAGAATATCGATTAGCAATCTTTCCTGCAACTATATTAGATCTTGGGACTTTCTTTAAAAGCAAGCTAATAAATCAGCCTAATACAGATTTATTTTCTGCTACAGTATAGTGTAATTTGAATGTTCTGAAAACTTTGGTTTCTTATATATATAATTTTTTGCATTTAAAATCATAGTACATTAAGGATATAGACTATAAATACACATCTAATCTGTCTAATTCTCTCTATATAAAAACATACATTCCTTTAAAGACATGTATGGTAATGATCAAACGATTGGCCTAATAAGGTGTATTTTGAGCTCAAGATATCAGAATGTATAATCCACTCAAGTGGAAAGAGAAAATAGATTTGTTTTCTTCCTTCTGTTCACTTGTATCAAATAAATTTTAGAAGATTAGTAGTCATGCAGCAGCTCAAAACTTGTTTAAAAGTATTGGGGCATACTAAGAAAACAAGGAGTGTATAAAGGCATAGGAGTTACATGTACTACTGTAGGTTTCATTAGACCAGGTAAAAGTGTATTTTACCTCTACATTTGATCTTGTTTATAATCTCTCCACAGTCAATAAAGAGGAGTAAAGGGTTAAATTCTGACACATACAAGTCTAAGGGGGCAGGTGGAATCCACCCAAAGGTACTGAGGGAGTTGGCAGAAGTGCTCACCAAGACATTTTCCATCATTTACCAGCAGTCCTGGCTTAACTGAGCAGTTTCCAGTTGACTGTGGGTTAGCAAATGTGACACCCATCTACCAGAAGGGTGAAAGGAGGATCAGAGGAACTACAACCTATTAGTCTGACAGACTTTTAATTTCTAGGACTCATTCCATTTGAGCTTTTCAAAGAACACCATGAGCTTTGAGCAAGATCCAAGGAGGAAACTTAGACGTTTGAACAGAAGTTATCTAAAAATTGCACACTTGACCCTGACAGAATGATTCAAGGAGATTCAGTTCAATGCCTAATATCCACAGATAAAGAAGAGAGAATTCAGTCCTCAGATAGGTAGCATCTAAAAAGCCAGATCATGAGTAGGGAGCCATTACTGCTGATAAGGAACATTAACCCAAAAGTTGTGTTTGCTTTTCTGGCCACCTCTGAGGCACCAGAAGAAAGATCTGTAAAGAAGAAAATAAATGTAAAACCAACTCTTTAACTTTAGTGATTAGACACTCAGTTAAACAAGGAGACTTGTGTTTTCAGTGCTCTGTTGCCAAGTTCGGCACTCTTTATATTTTGTGAGTGTAATGAAAAAGTGGAAAGATGTACATGAGTTTAGGACACAGAGTCCTACCATAAAATGGACCTGCCACTGCCAGCCATCCTTTCCCAGTCCTGTCAGCCCTGTGTTCTTGGCTAATGGTTTGCCAGGTCAATATCTGTCTCCTTCCACATATTTTGTATGTAGGTCATTAAAGCATTCTTCTGACAAATAAGCCACATGTATTTCAATATCCTTAGACTGCTTGCAATCCAGGATCTATATGTTCTTTTTTTCTGACTACTTTTCTGCCCTCCATCACAATCTTCTATATTCTCATTTGTTCTGCACTACAGGCAGGAATGCAGAAATGTTTTTTGGTGTTTCTTTTTGAAATCAAAATAACCTATGTGACCTGGTTTACAATGTAGCCTTATGAGCAATTGCATTAAACACGATGAATGAAGCATTAGCATGAGAATGAACTCTAAAATAGGGAGGGGGAATGCATTTCTTTAGCTAACTTCTCCACCAAAGAGAATATATTGTTTAACTGCACCCTTTGTTACATTAAATGAAGATTTACCAAGCCAAGGATTTGAAATCTTTGGGTAATAATGGAATTGTTTAGCTGTCTAAAATAATTAGCTGTTGATAGATATAGAAGGCTTATTTTATAAGAGATATCATGCCTAGAATATTAGAATTCCCTAATTTCCCTAGAAATAGAATTCCCTAACACTGATGTGTTTTTGACATTATGGGATCTATTTTGACTGGACTAACGCATCATTTATGGTCAATAAAATTAATGCAACATGTAAATAGGAAATATCTTGTGGGGTTTGATTACTCATTTAAGTTATATAACAGTGGCTATTAGCAGAATTATTTAGTATTTATTACTTCACAATGCAAAACTCTAAAATAGCAATAAACCATGCAAGCTCCTTGAAATGAATTATTTATTCAGCATGTTTAACCTTGTTAAAATTTATTAATTATCCACATATGAGCCCTATAACTTTGTTCGTGATAGATTTGACCATTTTTGCCATGAATATAGTTTAAATATAGTTTAAAACACACAACAACCATTTCCAAGAGAAACAATGAACAATTTTCAACAGAAAAGAAAAGAATACTTTGTAATAATTATTACTTGTCCACTAGCTATCTAAAATATTTGGAATGAAGAGAGAAATCAATGTGAGTTCAAGATGGGTCATGCCAGTGAAGCTGCAACACTTGATTCAAATACTTTGCTCTTGATACAATTATTCCATTAGAATTCTTGGGAATAATGTTGACAAAACACACACACACAAACTCTTGTATGTATATGTTTATATTCACATTGCTGGTCACAGAAAATGATAAAAAGGGTTATAGATACCAGGGAAGTAAAATCACTCTGGTTATTTTCACCAGTGTTGACAAATGTTGTCATAAGTACTCATATGATAAGAGCTACATAAGAAAGAACTCAGAAAATGAAACCCAGACTACTCCTTAATAGGTGACTGCAAATAAACACCAAACTTCAGGGATTCACTGAACCTCAGTGAATTATAAAGTTATCACAAGATTTGAGACTTGTCCAAGCAATTTATCAACCTGCAGAACAAATAAAAAGTGGTAAATATTCCAGGATCCTGTGGAGCTTTTTTTACATACGGATATTTAGAGTACTTTTTCAAAGTGGCCTGTGCGTTGAGTGTGATATGTGATCCTATGTGCTTTATCTCCACATACTTATTTTTCTTTTGTGAGCATTTCTATTAAAGTTGAAGAGCCATAAAGTGTCTCTTCTTTAATATGGTAGTTTGCATATATGTTTTGCCTAGGCATAAATGGCAGCCCTGGGATGTAATCGGCTGTCTCCTGTGTCCCTGTTACTGGTGCACTGAGGGAGAAACGTCCTTAAATTTATTCCAAATCCACATCTGTTTCTCCAGTTGGATAGCCTTCTAAGATTCAAATGTGATGGTGCAGCTGTTGGCCTTTTGCACATGTTGTCTTCTCCTTTGAGGACCAGGAATTAATCTTTTCCTTTTACAGAAGGAAGATACAAATAGTATTCTTCAGGGGCTAGTTTGCATTAAGCTCTTCAGCACTCAGCTCAGCGGAAAGGCAATTCACAGAACACTTTTCCACCCCTGTGCAAGGTTCAGTCACTGCTCCCTAGCTTAACTTCCAGTAGAGGGAAGACATCACAGAAGGTCAAAGCCACAGCTGTCCTTTCCCATAATTGTGAGGGAGGCCAGCTGCATTGGAGGGTGGAAGAGCAGAAAATTGTTTACATTGTCATCTACACATAGAGACCTGTGTATTTATGATGTGAACCTGAAGTTCATTTTGCATACATACTGCATTAAAATACTACTGCAGGCATTTGTGGTTACACAGAAACATGTATTTATATATGCCAATTTTTGTGCAAGCCTTCTTGTATATGTGCCTGATCGCTTAGCCTTCTTCACTTTCAAATATGTAGTGACTTGTGTGAATGTAGGAGGAGGCAGTTTTCACAGTGAAAACATGAGGGAAAGATAATAACAGTAATTCCTTTGCTGAAATGTTTTAAAGGAAGAAAATAATATAAATTACGATTTCACCTTCTTTCAACTTATTGATGATAAACAGTAACACTTTCCTATGACAATTTATTCTAACAGTACAGTTTGAGAGTGAAATTTTTTACTGCCCTTAACATTGTTTTATAACATTCCTTTGTGTTTTAGTGTGTATGCCAGGACATTGTTGGAATTAGGAATGGATGATTTCAGCAGCCTAATAGAACTAATGAAGATTAGCCTAAGTAGTTCCATGAGGTATGTAAATTGTGAGATTTTTTGAGAGAAGATGACAAATCAAGGTTAAATTCTGCCTCCACAGAAGAATGAGGAGTGTAGTCAGATTATCTAGCGAGGACTGTAGAATCCTTTTTGGGAAAAAAAAAAAAAAAAGAAAAGAAAAAGATTCTTCATTTACATTCCTGTGATTTGTTCTAGTCCTGCTGACACAGGCTATTAAAAACCTTGTTTATGTTTTAAAGACTTTTTTTAAAGAGCACTTTGGGGCTTTATAGTGTTTGTAGAATGTTCTTTATAGTTAAAATTACATGCTGAGATGGCAGGCTGCTGAGCTAATATATTGTTACACTGATTAAATTGATTAAAAGCTTCATATTTGACAGGCAAATTGTAGAGGCTGAGATGTCTTTATTGCACATTTCAGTAATTCAGCTCATGTCTTGTCCTATCTAATAATCACTTCTCTGCCTCGCTGTTTAGGAATCATCCCAGCAGCGGGTACATTTTCAAATAGCGTATTAGCTTCAGATCTGAATTACGTGAGTCACAGTGCATTGGTGTTACAAAAGCCTTATTCAAGGTAATGGTTTATTTAGTGAAACACTTGAAATATATTCCTTTTTTTTTCCTTCTTCTTCTTTCTATCTTTCTATCTTGCTGTACTGTGAACAAAGAAAGGAATCCTTGATTTTTAGATTAGAAGATAGATACTGTTCTTACCATAACTGGATTGATAGGAGAGGTCACACCACAGAAGCATTTTATGTTCTACTCAGAACAACATATTCTTACTTACAAATAAGTGACAGAACAGAGCATAAAACCTTACAAGAAATCGGTGAAGATGAAACAGGCAGATAAAGAAGAGGATGAAGCAACTTACATCAGCTGCATAAGAGACATTTTACAATAAATGTGGAAATAAGGTAAGGTTTTTTTAAAAAGCTGAGGAAATCTAAGTTGCTTTAAATAAATGTAGATGCCTACAGATGAATCTGTAGCTTTCTGGTGGCTGTGCAAAAAAAGTACAAAGTATTCAGTTTGCCAACAGGAGAGACTGAAGGCAGTCCAGAAATGCGAGTTAGCTGATAGTACTGCACAGATATGGGTAGTGCAAGCCAGAAACTGCAGGTCTGTGCTACACAGTCCCATTTTGATACAGGCATTAAGCATTTTTCAAGGTAAAAGGAGATTTCTTTAGCCAGAGATCAGTGTTCAGCATAGTAATTATTAAATGAAGAATACAACTCTTGCCTAACTCATAGCATGAAAAGTAAGGAGATGAAGTGTGTCTTCCTGATTCAGACTGAAGCTCCATTAGCTCAGTACCTTATTGCTGATTCTCCTCAATGAATCACACAACCCAGCTTCTAGTTAACAGAAATTTAAAACATCTGGAGTGTGATGATATTCTGACCACTCTATTTGTATGTAATTGATGAAGCTTATCTTTGGATTTTATTTTTGAAACTATTTAAAATATAGGCCACATAGTATCCTGTGACAATGAATTTGGTAAATGTATTATGTTCCATTTTAAATTATTCATTTCACTTGGAGATCCATTTTTCTTTTATTGTGATGAACAATAATAATTTCACTTCTTTCTTCCTACTATCCGTTATGTCAGAGAACTCTATCTATGCTGCTGAAGCACCCCAGATACACCAGGGTTTCCAAAATTGCTCTAAAAACACTGGCAGCTGACAGCTCTTAATGCAGGTGTAAAGAGAGTTCAAATGCTTCTATCTTTCCCTCTCCAAACAGGAATATAAAAGCGGAAGTGTACAGGAAAAGTAAATAGCTTTAATTTGGCTTGGAAAGTAGTAAGGAAATAATTGAAGGCACACAGGACTCTCAGACACGTGAAAATCTGGAAGACTTCATTTCACAGCATCTAGAAGTTGACATCCTTTGGTCTTCACATCTATAAATGCCTCTGGAAAAGAGGAGGGCCTGCTGGGAAGCACAGCTTGCCCGACATGAGCAGAATATAGACACTGCCCATAGAAATTCAGGGAAGAAATTACAAAGCCTTCTGACAAGCAATGAGAATTGTGAATACCTGTAAAATTAAAGTGTGAATCCTATATCATAAGTTTGAATCAGATGTGATATGAAGGTCATAAGGGGTTGCATAATGAAAGCAAACAGTTTAGATTTCCTGCAGGGCAGAAATGGGGACATGTGTGAGATGATAGTCATCCTAGAAGCATTTTGACATACTAACAACATATTAGCAATCCCCAGAGATGTAACGTCTAAAATCAGTCCTACACAGTGCTAGGAATTATTTATAGGAAACTACATTGTTTTACAAACCCTTCCCTAATCTGTACATTGTGTGAACAAGCACATCAGATATTTTTGATTCCATCTGCAAAAGACAGTGTCCACAATCCACAAATTTAGAACTCCTTAAATTAGTCTCATCCCAACAGTAAATTACGCACTTTTATTTCCTGTATCCCTAAGAAAGAACTTGCTTCATATCCTGAAAAAAAAAAAAAAAAAAAGGAGTTATTTTGGAATTACTTCATCTAAGAGGTCTTCAGCAGGTCATTTTCTGGTAAATCTGAGCCAGGATACTGGTGCATAATCTTCTAATATATCTCCTCAAGTGAAGGACTTTTGAGTGTTCCTAAGCAATAATTTGATGTGCTTTGTCAGCAGCTGGGAAAGCCCTCACAGAATTTATCTATAGCTAGAAGTAAAGCACCATGTGAGCCTAAGAGAAAAATACAAAGTGCAAAGAAAATACATGTCCAATAAGCCTAATTCTTCCTTCATCAACCACTATAAAATATTGTACATTGAAGATTTTTTATTTAAAGAGGTAAAAATTTCACTCATTACCCATACTGGATCATCCTGTACATTGGGGATTTGTAATTCCTATTGACTCTGCACCCTTCACCTTTTCTAATCCACAGACTTTCTTCACCAAGGGTCTCCTTGTGAATAAGATGTGGCAGTTTTCTACATTTTGTGTTGTTGCACACCTGTAAAAATACGTTCATTATTTTATTAAGACGTCTCAAAGGAAAGCCAGGGAAACCTTTAAGCAAGTTATCATAAATTTTGTTCTTCTAAAGACAATTAAACCTCTGCCTTTTTCCATGTTTTGTATTATCCCCTCTCAGTCTACATTCAAATGGTAAATATAACAGAAAATGCAGGCAGTGCAGAATCAGTGCCAGAAGGGTTGCTGTTGTGTTCCTCACCACATTTGGTCAGTTGGCCAATTGTAAGAAGAGTGGAGGCTAGTGTTCAATAATAAAATTATTCCAGATTATGGTGGGGTTTTTTTCAGTCTAATTTCAATCTAATTTTTCTAAAATCAGGAATTTCAAGACATTTGTTTTGCATATTCTGCCTACATTCCTTCTGATTGCTGTAAGGAATCCTTACAGCCTAGTTTTAAATGACTAACTGGGCTTTCCTTTCCTTTCCTTTCCTTTCCTTTCCTTTCCTTTCCTTTCCTTTCCTTTCCTTTCCTTTCCTTTCCTT
>JANIJG010013890.1:97421-111113 GCA_024611175.1 Megaceryle torquata | reverse complement strand
CCTTTTCCTTTTCCTTTTCCTTTTCCTTTTCCTTTTCCTTTTCCTTTTCCTTTTCTTTTTCCTTTTCCTTTTCCTTTCCTCCAGATAAGGTGATTCAGGACAGGAACATATTTGTAACAGTCTATCTTCTGTGTCTGTGTATGGATACTGGTAAAACTGACCTCCTGATTCAGACCTATTAATCAGTTTCCTGAAGGTAAATGACAGAAATAGCCCTTTCCATAAAGGACTGGCTTTCCAAACAAGCACACAGTTACTCTGGGACTTGGGGAACCTACTGAGCATCTCACTGGTGTACTGTAATGTGTTTTGGATATAGGCATGGGATAAGTGTATGTGTTTGATTGATTGCATTTTGTTTCCTGTTTCACTGATGTGCATCTGTTGGTACTCTAAAATTTTGGAATCTGGACTCAAATGAATAAATTCTGCAATTTGCACCTGCTTATCTTATTCCTTACAGTTCGGGCCCTTGCCATTTTTATCTGATCACAGAATCATAGAAAGTTAGCTAATGCAGAAGAAATACTACTTTGTTTCAGGATCATGAGGATGGTTAATACTTAGAGAATGATGAATATATTTGAACAAATGTATACCCAGCTGGGTATGGACACCTTGGAAAACAACCGCAGATGATGTGTGGAAAAAACTAGTTCAAAGAAGAAACAGAGAAGTAAATTGTGCATGACATTCTTCTGAAATGGTCTTGCTTTCTGGGGTCAAAGAATTGGAAGCAATTGTTGGGACTGCATATGACAGACCAGTGGGGATATAGGGAAATTCATATGAAGAAGATAACATTCCTAGAGTTTGCTGGAGCTGAAGTGATATATTGTCTCAGCAATACTTGAAGATGTCACTATTAATAAGCCAAATGACACGCACACTTACTAATCAGTCTGAAGTTGCAGGATGATCTATTTGAACTATGCTGAAAAAGATGAGTTTCTTAACCAGAAGGGGCTGACACTCATGAATCATAAAGCTTGCAAAGATATCTATAAAAAAAATAATTCAGTGTCCCACATTATTTGGGTTACTGCCAGGATCCACATACCTTTGTTTTACTCACCCATTTTTCAGCAGAGCTCTTAAGCCTGAAGAAAATTGTCATCACTATGTATTTTTCAGTATTGAGGCAGAGCACTACGGAATGTTCAAAAATTCCATTCGGACGAGGCATAAGGAAGAAATATTTACAATGAGGATGGTGAAACACTGGAACAGGTTGCCCAGATAGGTGGTAAATGCCCCATCAGCAGAAACATTTAAGGTCAGGTTGGCTGGGGCTCTGAGCAACCTGATCTAGTTGAGGATGTCCCTGATCACTGCAAGATGGGTAAACTAAATGACCTTTAAATGTCCCTCCCAACACAATTTATTCTATGACTTTGTGATTATTTCCAGTGAGAAGCTCAGTTATGCTAGTAGAAGCTCTGAGCAACCTGTTCTAGTTGAAGATGTTCCTGCTCTCATCAGGGTGGTTGGACTAGAAGACCTCTAGAGGTCCCTTCCAACCCAAACATTTCTATAATTCTATTATTTTTATGATTCTAAGCACTAGGAACATTAATTTATATTATGATTCTTCTTCCCATTCTGAAAGAAGCAGTCAGTTTTCTGGTTAAAGAGCTCTGAAACATTGTAACAAGCTCAATTTATGTACCACATAGCTATCTCTGAGAGCTTTTGATGGAGGATCACCAACCCATATTTAGGGCAGAAGTCTCTGACAATCCATCCCATTGCCTGTGAAACTCAAGCCACCGAAAAAGATCTAGAAAGATGGTTTCAGAGACAGTGCTGAGAAACTGGAATAAGATATGGACTCCTATTAAAGTTCACTAGTACATTCTTATCTGAAGCTATGTGGTACACTTGTGGATAAATAGGGATAGAGATTCCCTTGTGTTTTGTACTGCTGCTTCCAACTTAAAATCCTGGCCAGAATTAAGCAAAGATCTGGAATGAATACTGAGCCACAGCAATGTCTTTTCATTCATTTTGACAAAGTTGTCTTTGCTCAGTTCTTCATAAAACACAGTTCACATTTATAGAGTACTTGTAAAGAGGCAATGTTTCTGAAAAAACTCTATGAAGAGAAGACTTCAGCCTTAAAAAAAATTATAAGAAATTAGAATGTGTTTTCAGATTAATGTAGTTTATCTAAAAGAAATGCTGCAAATATTAGCTACATACTCAGTTTGTTTCAAGTCTAATTATGATTTTTTTCCGTATACTTACTGCAGTCTTAACATTATCGCTGCAAGGACATTATTTAATTTTCATTAATTTAACATATGACAAGCACAGAGTTGACAAGGTGGTCATGACACAAGATAGAATTATGATTTTATGTGGATGAAGCATAGACCTGCATGGATCAGGAACTTCATGACAGTGAATACAATGGTGACACTTCAGCAGCAAGTCACAATGACTGACTAAAACATCTTTAAAAGGTTTCCAGAAAATGTGTGGTCATGATTTGCATTGATCAGCTAGGTAGCAAGAATTAGCACAAGGACAGGCAAATGCAGAAGACTGAGAGATGCAAAATATCATGTAAAGGAAGAAAAAACATGACTACATGTCTAGCTTAAGAAGAAAATAAAAAGAAAGAGAAAAAAAAGGAAAGCTTTACTACTTTTTTATTTTTTTTCTATTTTTATAGATAGCAGTTGACACAAGACAGGAAGAAGAGTTTTAAGATTAACAGAAGGATAAAACTGATGCTTAACTGAAATCTTCATGACTGGGAAGCTATTCTTCAGTGACTGAGTACTGCTTATATTTCTTTTAGAAGAGTATTGGAGCAAAGTTGAGGGTTTTTTTCATCATACAGGGCAAAAAGCAGAAGTAATTGATCTCATACTTGTCAAAGTTTATAACAGAATGTATAGAGGTAAAGTATAACAACAGAAATAAATTAACAGTGAATGCAAAGCTTATCTAAAACTACCATGAGGAAGGATGCAATATGGAAAGCTAGGCCATATATTGTTTTCTATATATCCAGCTTAATATTTGGATTTCAGCAGGCATAATTAACCAGATTTAGCTGTGTCCCTGAATAAAATGCTAACTTTACAAAAGATCATAAGCACTATGAAGAGTTGAGTTTTGACAAGAGGTTTAGTATGAATGACTTATGTTAGCAATATTATATACCGAGATTTTGTGTATGTGTCTGTGTGCATAAGCATGTACGTGCACTCACGTGTTTCTGTGGTTCAGAAACCATGCACAGGAAACACAGTAGAGGTCTATCTCATAATCCAACTTCTTTGGATAACATTGAATTTACTGAATTTATTATGTGCAGAATTATATTTTATTACTTCAGATGCAGCTTTGGAGAGAATATTGTATAAACAGATGTGGGCAGATTGCACAGCCTTGCTAAATACCAATTCTATTATGGCTGAGCTTCAAATTCAAATTCAAATCAATTTAATTATGATTTTTTTTCTTTGTATTGCCACAATTTTGCTTACATATTTGCAGTTAACAAATGTGCTGCGGTGAAAAAAATAATTGCATTACCTTTATGGCACTCATAATTCAGAAAAGTTGTTTGAAAGAAGTGTACATGGAATGGGTTATAGGAAATAATGATAAACTGTACTGAAATATATTAATTTCAGTATCATTTTCAATAATAAACTTTCAATAGATTTCATAAGATTATGATAATTGAAGTATATGGTTTTTGGAAGTAAAAGAGACTTACACAATTATGAAACAATAAGGGAATTCTTTTTTTTCCTGTAATATGCCATTTTATTTAAAGTTTTCCCATTTAGTGTATTGGTTTCTAATTTACATTTAGGAAAATGTGGACATACAGCTTTTGGTGACTTTTGAGGTGGGAATTGACTACTCCTCTTTTGAGGAAAATGATACTTGTTGTGGTGTCATCACAAGGAGGGTAAAAACACTCTGCAGACATTTACCCTTGAGCTGTGTATGATAGTGAGATGGCATCTGGCACCTGAAGTTGTAAAGAAGGACCCAGACAGTGCTTCTTTAACGTGCCTATAAACAGTGTTTATGGAGAAAGCTGCTTTGGATTTAGGTGACATAACAGACCAGTAAAGGCATTTAATCTCCTTGAAGTGTGTCATATATCTGCAATAAACATTCTCCATCATGTTGGTCTGGGGAAAAAACCCTGGGGTAGGAAATTCCCCAAATATAAAAGTCAGGTGATTGAGATTAAAAAAAAAAAAAAAAAAAAAAAAAAAAGAGTTCAATTAACTTGTTTTTTCTCTTGAAAGGACGCCTCTTTCATAGAAAATCAGAGACACCATGAATCATTCTTTGGCTATGAGGCTAAGTGCCAAACTATGATTCATACCTACACACCTAAAATCTCTCCCAAAACACTGTGGAAACATTTGAATTGCCTACGTAGAACAAATCCTGAATGCACAAACATGGTTAGCTGTCAGGAAAGCCAGAAATGTACCAGAAAGCTAATTCAAAGGCATGGTAAGATGTAGTGTGTTAGAATTCTTCTAGAGAAAGCTGATTGTATGAAGTTTGTTACTGTCTGTCTTCAAAGAAATAAAAGCTCTATAGAGATTACTCTTGAGAAAAATCTTTCATTTTACATCATTTATTCCTTCTCTAAATGAGGAGCAAATTTTTTAAGTCAGAAAAACCTTCTACATTTTTTTTCTTTTTAGCCTGATCCTGCAAACAGACTGTAGAGACAGAAGTGAATCCAGACTCACAGTGGGTTCAGATTTCCTACATTCTTTTCTCTGCTAAGTTTATGCCATTTTTCATTTTTGTAGCTTACCCTTATGCATTATGTCATAATTCATTCATAAAAATCTCTTCCAGTTAAACATCAAAGGATGCTTTAGGCTAAAGAATGTGTGTTTAATGGATAATATATGTAGATCCATCTGTATTAATTGTAAAGCTCATGATTCAAAATAAAAGCATAATCTTCCACTTTGGTTTGTGAAGTGGTCTCTTACCTGTTTCGACAATGAGATGTTGATTCACAACCTCAAGACACACTATGATGTTGTACCCTCCTAAGGAGAAGTAGTTGTTGGTTAGGTCTCTCAGCAGCAGAATGATGTTGAATGAATGGGAATTGAGACAACTGGATAAGACAGATAATTTTGTGTGGGACTGGAAAAAAATGAATTTAAGAGATATTTGTGTTTCTAGACCGAGGCAATAATTAGTAATTGCAAGAAAAAGACAGAACCGCAATTGCAATTGTTATGATAGAAATACCAAGTGTGTTTTAGAAAGCTTATTTTTATCCAGGCCATTTAGCAATTCTGAACAGTTTGGAGCAAGGCTGGTTTGATACCTGGGATCAGTATAATAGCAGTTGCTGCAAAGAAATATTGTCTCAGTTGACCAATGCTTTTATTTTATTTAGGTTAGTTTAGTTTCTTGCAGTACCTCATTCAAAGTGCAAGTCAGATGTAATCTCCTTGAGTGCACTCCTACTCCTGCCAGCCAGGAAGATGCAAGCAATAGCTTCTCAGTAGCAGCCAGAGTGGTTATTGATAGACTAATGCTCAGTTGTTATGCTCCCACTTCTAAAAGGTGGGAGAGGATTTTTTCACAAATCAGACAGTGAGACACCACATTGGAAGAAAGAAAAGAAAGGCAGAATAAATGGACCACAGGGAAAAAGGAAAAGAGAGTTTGTGAAACTTCTTCAGAAAATCTCTGGCTCAGAATTATTCAGAAAAGGAAGCTCAAGGGACAGGGAATCATCCTCTCTAAGCTGCTTGGAAGTGCACAGACCTCTCAAGAGTAGAGTAAGTTACAAAGCTAGGAAATGCTACTAACAATATGTTGGTCTGTTTTCTCTCTCCCACTCCTACCTTCTCCCCATTTCCAATGATTTAAAGTTAGCTGTGATTAGCCTGGTGACCCTGGTGGGTGATTCCCTGAAAAGAAAGAAACCTACAATATTTAAAAGTAACATTTATTATAAGCATGAACCAAGTCTCACTCACTGTTTTATGGCTGGAAAAGAAAGAAACACAAGGGATTTGTGATTTAACAGTTGTGCTAATAGCCAGATTGCCTGGTGTTAGAGGGTGCCTGAAACAGGCCTCAACGTTTGTCTTGTATAGAGGAAGAAATCACAAGATGTTCTTTTTCTCTGTCATAACCAGGTGTTTGTTACTTGATCTCAGTAGTGGATAGAATTGTGTGTCCTCTTTCCCCCCTCCCTCTTGCATATTCATTGAGTGTTTGATCTCTCTCTGATGAACTGTGTTCTTTAAGTTTTATTCTGGTGTCCATCGAAAGCCAGAAGAGAGCAAGAAGGCTTTTAGCTGAATACTAGCTATAGTGGACAAGCTACCATTTAGTGCTCCAGAAAAATTAATTGCCAACAGTCCTCAACATACTAGTGAATTATGAAAAGTAAAGAGAAGCATTTAGAAACATTGGACTTGCCATACTGGGTCTGGCTTGAGATCCACATTGCCTAGTATTTTGTCTCTGGAATTGGCCAGACGTTAATTAAAACGTTGTTTTTACAGAAAATTTAAACGTGTGATTCCCTGCTCTATTGCCAATAAAACATCTATTTTGGCAGAGGAAATACATGGCATCTGTTAATATGCAAGAAAAAGGAGCTTTATGGAGGAAACTAAAATAATATATCTTTGGCTTTGTTAGTGTAAAGTAATTCATGGCTAATTGTAAGCAGATACTACACTTAAATACTGGGTTACGTCCTAAAATGATGTAAATCTTACAGCTCCATTGCTATCAGCAGGGCTATTTTGAGCGACATATGCTAACAGTGTGTTTCATAGTGAGACAGACTGATCACACTAACAGAAATTCCAGTTCACTTTCTTCACTTTTTCCCTGTTTTGAAGATTATTTTAATGCTCTTTTCTCTCTCAATTCAAAAAGGTATACTTCATTTGAATTTATAAAGCAAGCTAAACAGAAACTTAATCTTGGTCTGATTCTCTGCTGTCCTGTACCCTTTGTAGCCACTTCAGAATAAATGTGAAAGGTTTTCACTTGTATTTAGTGGCATTTAGTATTCAGTTCACCCAAGTGGAAATGACAAAAAGGATAGAGGGCAACATATGATAAAAGTACAAAGCCCTAATACCAAAGAACCAAAGGAAAGCAGTAGATGTTTCTGTTCCTGATTTTTGATGGCAACAGATTCATTGCAAAAAATATATGTGTTTTGTGGAAAAAAAGTGTACAGTATGTTCCACACTATGTCAGAATACTCTCTATATAGTATTGTTTACAACAGATAACAACAAGATACATAAAATTGTATGAACCTTGCATGTAAAATGCCAATGCTGATTACATATAAATTAGTACATACTTCCATTCAAATTATGCATCCAGAAGTCACTGTCTTCAAAATCCAGAAAAGCACATCTGTTCACAGTAGAACCTCAATTGGTTTAATGTACTTAACAAGAGTTCTAGCTATATTTATGTTACATGTGACTTTAAAGATACATTCTAGCAATGCCATTCAGAAGAAAACCCTATAGAGCATGAAATACAAATATTCATGTAGATGAGATGCAAAGTTAACTTTTGATTTCTTGGTGTCTTAAGCAGATTATGGTTTTTATCAAGGCTGAGGATCTTTAGCAAAACAAGATATTTATTTGCTGTCAGCTTTCAAACTGTAATATTTATTGCTTTTTGCATTGTGTACCAAGCGTATCAGATATTCCACCACATGCTAACACTATGAATTGGTTATTTCAAACCTTTTAAGATATGTATATTTTGGCAAGGGAAGAGAGAACACTGCTAGTAAAAGACTCAGAAAATATGGAGAACATTTTTCATAAGTTCTGAAGAAAAGTTAATTAACAAACCATATGGGAGTAAATAGAAAAGGAAAAAGATGCTGTGCTAGCATGAAGACAGCAGACTGAATAAAGGCAATCATATGTGCATTCCAGAGGAGAAATAAAAGCAATATCTTTTCACTTAGAAAGCACCTCTGAGTCTGATACAATAACACTGGTAATAATATCTTAGTGACTTATGATCACATTCAAAACAGTGTTAGGCTTTTACATTGAAAAATAGGATCTAGAGAAAGTTTCCTCAGTAACTCCCTGATGAGGGTAGCTCTCTGTCAACTGAGTTCACCCTGTGCCTGCAGCTAAACTATATACATATTACCAGGGCAGCCTGGCCTTAAAGATTGGTTTCCCAGCATTCATCTAAATCTGACTAGATCTAAACCAAATCTCTAAATCAAACTCAGTTTAGTCACTTGAAAAAACATCATCAATACCCATGACATTACACCCTGCAATTGAAAGCTCACAGAGAAGAAAAAAAAGAAAAAAAAAATTATTTTTGTCATATTATAAAAGAGAGGGGAATATATGTCATTGCATAGCTAATACTAGTGAGCTGCTGATAGATGGTCAGTGTGTAAGAGGGGATATGATGCCCCATCCAGTTAGAGCACTCTTAACAGAGCTGGGGCATTTATCAGTAATGGCTTTGTAACAGTGTTCAGCTCAGGTACAAGAATGTTTGAGTCTGGTTCCTCCTGCCAGTGTTGTAAGTATTTTGTTGTTGCTGGTTTTCTTTGGGTGTAGTGTTTGTTTGTTGGGTTTTTTGTGTGTTTTATTTGATTGTTTGCTTGTTTGTTTTATTTAATGCAATGTCTAATTCAGAATAAATGCAGGGAACTGGGAGGTGTATCCTTCGGCCAAAACAGGAAATAAACTCAGATTTTTCACTTTCTGGACAAAAGGTATGAAAACCAAACTAGTATGTAAGAAATGTTTCCACAAGGCTGAATTTTAAGTGGAGACAATAATGATTTTTTTTAAATTTTTTTTTTTTTTTTTTTTTTTTACAATTCCTCAAATATATCTTCAGGAGGAGCTTGAACACTACACACAGTTTCTCCCATGTGTCTAGGATCCCAACTACCTTTGATTAATTTCCACTAAGTACTTAGACTGTTCTTTTGAGGGCTAAAGACTGAAGACCTCAGGTCCTATTAAAAGTCAATACAATGTAGCTTCCTAAATATGCATCAGTTAAATAGAAGGGATTGCTGTTCCCCATCAGAGACACACAAGTATTCCACGTGCTCATTCCTTACAAGTGACACATGAATTTCAACACAAAGATTCACCTGGAAACAGAGGCAGCATTTGCAGTATTATATTACAGCAATTACTGAAAAGACTTAGTGAGTCATCTGGTACTCATTTATCGTGTTGTTACTTATGTGGATATGGAAAGGAGCTCATAAAAATATTTAACATATACCATTAACTAAACCTATAGAAACTCCATAAAGCATATGCTTTACTTGATTCCATTATGAGTAATTAGAGTAGCGCCTAGCATCTGTAATTCAAATCAGGGCGTGACTGTATGAAGAAATATGCAGGCATATAATAAGACATGGTCCTGACCTCGAAGAAATGTCAGAAATCATTATGTATCAGCATCCTTGCTATATATTTTAATGTCTTACACAGACTTCCCAAGGGCCTCTTTGAAATTTCCAGAAAGACAGAAGAGAGTATTTTCAATTTTTTTAAACTATTCTATCCTATGCCAAACCTTAGCTGGGGCATAATTAAAGTGGGTTCTACTCCAGGAGGTTTATGAGTTAAGTGCAAAGTTTAATGTTAATATTCTCTGGCATATTCATGCAAGGTAAAAATGTGTTAATTCACAGCTGTGTCTATGAAATATGTCAGATCTCCTTTGGGAGCCTGCAATGTTCTTTGAGACAGTGAACTGAAATATGTGTACAGTGATCAACAACATATTTGACATAATCTGAAGCATCTTTATGCGAATGTTTGCGGTCAGTAGTTTAATGTTCCAAATTTTCAGGAACTATGAGGGGAACTTCAGATTTACTTCCTGGAAAAAGTTTCTCCTATTACTATAGGAGAAACTCATCTGAAGTAAAACACCTAAGTGAAGTAAAAGGCCTAAGTGAAGTAAAAGACTTAAGTCAGGTTAACTATTAAGTTCAAATACACATAGAATATTTTGCATTTCCAGATCAGCTCTGGAATTTTATCACAAAGTCTCACAAAACTTTGATAGAGGGGAGATTTCTCTTGGTGTGATTTGTAAGGGAAAAGAAAATTCCTGCGTTTCTTTGTTGTTTGTGTTGTTTTGTTTTGTTTTGTTTTATTTCTTGTTACCACCTAATTCAACTGTGCATGTTAGAAGGAAATAAACATTTGCTACTGCAGGATCAAAGATGAGAGGGAAAACACATGAATGTTTAAATTACATATTGAGGGAGCATGAGAGAAGAAAGCTTTGACAAACTGGGGCAGATACTCACTTTGGGAACTGCTGTGAGTGGTGCTTAATGGATGTCTCAACAACAGGCAGAGATCTAGTTGGGAAGGACTGTATAAAGGCCAGAGCAGAAGCCATTCCTGTCCAGAACAATTGCTGCAGAGGGAGGTATGTCCTCTTGTGGATTGAGTGCTCCAGACACCTCCTGTGCTTCTGGGTACAATATCATGCTCAGGCTGCAAACCAGCACAGGCCAGGGTGAATGAGAGAAGACTTCTCATTAGGCCAGCAAGGCACTTCTCATCCAGATCACACCCAGAGACTGCAAGAGGCAGAACCTAAGCTACCGGGAAACTGGGAACAAAAGCAGGTGTATGTGCAATTCATGCCCCTGTCAGGTTTTGCTATGCTGTGGGATGAGGAAACACTGTGCTGTATAGTAAGCATTCAGATAAATTTATAGCCTAAGTATGTAAAGAGCAAGCACAAGCACAGCAAGGGTTGCAGCAAGATTACAAACACAAATCCATCACTAGAATCTTCTCTGTCCCCCTATGCAGTATCTGTGCAGCAGGGGTTTTTTTGTCCAGCTCTGGTGTTAAAATGTCATGTACTGCAGCATCAGGAAAGGGGCAGGAAACACGCAAATCATATAATGGGGAAGAATCTGATAAGGGTCTCTGTGTTTCTCTCATCATCTTGGCATCTCTTGAATCTTGGTGGCTTGTAGGAAGATCTGGGTTTAAAGAGGCATATGGGTTCCAATGTGTCTCCTGGATTCTGAACTGCAGCTTACACAGCAGAACAGATCTCTGAGGAGAAAAGTTTATCCTGCTGAAGTGGATTTTTCAGTTTAGGCTGAGAAACAGTTGAATGTACCGTAATTTATTGTTTTAAATGAACTAGTTTGAATATATCTGTACTTTGCTGTTGTAGCCACCTGGGAGAATAATTTGGGAAGATAGCAGTGTATCACAATTCTGTAATTCTGTCTCATTTTTACTCAATTTAGATAAATGTTTATTTAATTCTTTGAATATCAAAAGTATTTGAAAATGCTGAGTGGCACATAAAAATCATTTTTAAGGCCCAATTACATATAAGACTTTCACCTCATTTAAAGATCAAAGTTTAAACATATAATTAATCTTAAACTAAATTTGCTGAGTATGGTTGGCTTGCTGGATAGGTACCTAAATGGCTTGACTAAAGATTCAGATGATTAATTCCTTCAGATGCTACAGCATAACTCATGTGCTCCTCCACTTCTGTTTAAGGTGGTAGGCAAGCTTAATACCACGGACATCATTTCAAGATGACCAGCAGAAACACAACCTACAAGCTCTCTGGATGGGAATGTCAGGGAGCATCAAATGTAGGTAGAACACTTTGATCTTGTCAATGCAAGCCACTTCACAAAGTAATAACGCGGTATCCAACTTGGGAGAACAAAAAGAGAGTAAAAAAGATCTGGAGACAAGGAATTCACAGGAAACTGTAGTACAGCAGATTTTTAAGAAATTATTTCTGATAATAGATATCCTGAAGGAAAGGCAATGTCATGTGGAATTTCTGGACCCAAAAAGTCAATGGTGAGATGAATACCGATTGTGCTGGGCTCTGTTTGAGAACCTAGGTATAGTATTAGCTCCAAATAATCAAAAAGGTGTTTAGAAGCTTATTCACCTTAACTGCAATAGTTAAAATACTTAAAATAATGATAACAGAAGAAAACTCAAGAAAATAATTCCAAAATTTCCAAAACACTCCCTCTGAAACATCCCTTTTTTTGTTCTGAAAAGTCACCTTTTTCTGAATATACTACAATGCTGAATAGCAAGAAGAAATTAAACACGGAAATATAAATGGGAAGTTGGTGATAGATTCTAAATCATGACAGGATTTGTAGGTAACAATGACAACTTCATCAGTGCTGTAAAGTTAAATCTTTATTTAAGATTCCAAGTTGAGGATAAAAAGAAAAAACATGACAAAATCCAATCAAACAATATTGCTAAAGAATATTTATTATAAAACCAAAATGTCAGGGTGAGTGGTTCAGCTTCAGAGACTCTCTTTTTTCTTACTAGTTTTTTTCTTCTGTGAGATTAATATGTTGTTAGCACTTATTACTTTTCCAGACTCATGTGGATTACTGGTATGCTTTGTTAAGACTTATTTGTATTGTATGATCTCATAAAGCTTAAATGAAATTGAGTGATAGAGTCTGCAGAGAAATCTATAAATTGTAGTCCACTGCTGATGTTCTTGGAACTATGACCTTAAAAATAGCCAGATACAGCAATTATAGTTGCTCTTTATAATAGCTCTGCTATTCTCATTTTGCACCTATGGCACTGCTAGGCCTTCCATGACATCAGGAAATTGAGAAAGAAATGCACATTGGAATCAATTAGAACTTTTTGGCACATGTTTCTACAACAGACGTATCTCTTAAGATGAGATTTGGGTTATTTTTCAGGCAAAGGAATGCTGAACAGAAAGGAAATAATAATTGAATCTTTGTAGAACAGATAAGAATACTCAGTGAAAAGAGTGAGAATAAGTCAAAAGGTCACTGAGAAGTGAAGTGGGAGAAATTAAAAAAAAAAAAAGTTTGGAAACAATTGCAATACATTAGCAGAAGGAGTTGGTTAGCATCAACACCCAGTCCCTCAGCAGCTTGGTAAATGAGAAGTTTACAGGAAATATCTAGGAATTCATTCCTTCATCTATGTGCCTTGTAATCTTGGTGGTTTATTTTCCAAGACAAATGTTGTGAAAAACAATAGCATTTTAAGGCCCATCTGGTCAAAAGATAAAAAAGATGTGTTATGTTGTGCTAGTGTATACTAAGCTATTCAGAAAAGGCATGCATTGTTATTGCTCTGTGCTTACATACTTGTTCCTCATTACGGTTATGGCCAAGCTTTTTTCTGGGAAATACAACTCTCTACCACACTTTAAATTTACTCAGACCTGAGTAGCAGACATCTCAGAACAGATGCGTATGCAAGTCTGCTGGTAACTTTCCTCCACTTTAACAACCTATATCAGTGCATAAACTTGACTCTCATTTACTAACTACTCAGTTTCCAAAATGAACTTTAATAAAGGTCTGATAAAAGACTTTTGGACGCTGAAGTAGACTATATCAACTGGGTTTTCATTATAAGCACTAATCTTGACCTCTTTGAGGAATGACAACATATTTTTGAGGTAGAACAGTCATAAACATGTCAAAGACTGTTCTTATTATTGCCAAGGAAACTAAATTTTTTCTGTATTCATGATTTTTAATTTTACTATAAAATTTAAGATTTGGTAGAGATCTATTTAGATTAATTTGCTAAACTTTTTATATTTTTTAATTAATATTATTTAATGACATTTCTG
>JANIJG010013890.1:71866-97321 GCA_024611175.1 Megaceryle torquata | reverse complement strand
ATATTATTTAATGACATTTCTGTTTAGTAATCATGCAGCAAAAATTCACTTTCAGATTTCAGTTGGAAGATTGGCAGGTATATTTTAAGATATATGTGCATGGTTTTCTTTTCATGCATTTAATTTCCATAATAGCCTCACCCACTGTATTTTACTAAAGAACTGTGTTTTTTAGCACTATAGGATATTAACTTTGAATCTAAATAAAACATTGTTTACAACATTTAAGTAACAGTTGTTGACAAAGTTGTCATCATTATTTTTGCTGAGGAATCTAAGATTTGTAAATATTATTAAAATCATACCAATTTTAACAAGCTATAGCTAAATCCTAAAGCTTGCAAAATGACTACATTCCATAATTTAACTTAAGTTTTACTACTAATAGTTACAGAATCTGTGATATGGAATGACCCATTAATTGCCACTGGTTCTTTCTTCCTTGAACACCTGAACATTTTCTTTTCATAGATTTTGACCTAATATAGAATGACAGTTGCATAGCACATTTTAAAGCTGCTATTCATTTTTCAGGTCACTGACATAGGGTTGTTCCATATTTTCAAGTACTGGATAATACTATCAGCAATGTGAACATTGTGATATTTGTGCATTTGTATATCCTGGACATTAGGAAAAAAAATTTTCACTGTAATGGTTGTCATGCATTGGAACAGGCTGCCCAGGGAGATGGTTCACCACCATCCCTGGAGGTATTTAAAAAATGTATGGATGTGGTGCTTGGGAATATGGCTTAGTAGTGGATTTGGTAGAGTAGGATTAATGGTTGGACTTGATGATCTTAAAGGTCTTTTCCAACATAGATAATCCTATGATTTGACGATTCTTTTCTGGTATGGTGTTGCTGTAGGAAGATATTTTTTCCTTTCTCTGTCATCCATATTTAACAAGAATGAGCTTTGTCCATTTTTGGATGTCATTGCTGTATATCGACTTGTTTTCATAAAGGCATCCTGAACGGATAAACCAGTATCAGGTTCTTTACAAACACCAAATTTTTACATCATTAGAATAGGTCTAACAAAGCTGGAATTTATGCTGAGCACACCAACAACCAGCTTCCTTTTAATGAAAATTAGATCTGAGATTTTGATACAAGTGAAAACTTAGATCTTGATAGCCCTATAGTGCACTATGAAATGCATTTACAATGGTTTAAATTCACGGCTGAGAACAGACTTAAATATTTTAAAATGTATTAATCAAAATGGGTTTTTTTAAATGCCCTTCAACCCATGGACTATTTCAAAACTCTTGAGTACAATAATTAGTGTCAGTATTTCCTATTCTCAGTCTGTTAAGAAAGCTTATTTTTGAAGTTTAGTGAAGTGTCTTCAATCAGGATGGCTTTGAAACCTTTTTGTGACAGTGTCAGTTACACACAGGTCAGTCTCCAACTATGTGAACTCTGAAATCATGAAGTGACTCCAAGGTTGTCAGCAGTGTGATTGCCATAGGAGGAATGGTGTGCATTCATATTATTCTAACCTGGAACAGAGAAACAGGGCAGATATCTCAAAACTTGTTTTGGTTTTCAATGATGCAAATAGGCAGAAAGTGTTAACCAAATATTTTTTCCAGACTCAGAAAAGGTGAATTATATTTTGTGCATATTTCAGATTCCTTCATATTGTAATCAAATAAATTCACTGTTTTATCCTTAAAAAAAAATTAAACAAACAAACAAACAAAAATCGTATCTGTTTCTTCACTTCTGAAATATACTTTTTTGAGACTTTGACACTATATTTGATTGCCATCTTTTGAGCTGTGACTAACTGTTTTATGGTATTTTCTGTTGACTAATGCAGTATTATAGAGATTCTCTTTAGACTAATCCAAAACAGCTTTGCAGAACATCAAGGTCTGAAAAGCATGTGTCATACACCACTTCGTTTGAACATTATTAAACATTAATTTAAATTTAATTAAAATTTACTGACAAGTGTGGGTTTGTGTTGGTGTACTGCCTTGAAAGACAATATAAATATTTTTTTTTTGAAAAAATTGTCACAACCAACAGGATAACTCGTTCATTACATGCAATTCCAAAAAGATGTGTGTTAGTGAAAGCGTGTGTCTTGTTCCTTTTACCTATTAAAATACCATGTTTGAGTGTGCAATAGATTATTGATTAGAAAATTCATATTGTTGTGAAGAAATAGAAGAGTCATGGTTGAAATTCTGTGATAATTTATGCCAGCAAGAAATCATCCCATGGCTTTGACAGAGTGGGTCATATAGTTGATAGAACAGTTGGGTAATTTATCATATGTGCTTTTTTCAGGTATCTATTGATGTGAAATAAGTCCTAAGAAGACTTTAAATGGATTTTTTTTTCCCCCCCCCAGAAAAGGACCTTAATCTGAAGTAGTTTCATGGGCACCATCACTTTGAATAGAAACAGCATCAATGATAGCTGTTTTAGATATTACATTAATTAACTTACTGTAAATCTGGAAAGATCCTGTGGGCATTTCAAAGGAAAAGAACTGCATTGTTTTCCTGACAATAATCCGAAGCTTTAAAAATTAATTTAATTTATATATATTACTTTTAAATATGAGGTTGAACTGTTCCATATTTTTACAGAGAAAAAATGCCTTCAAATAAGGTGAAACCGAATGACATGTTCCAAGTACTTAATCTCAAGCAGTTGAGATAAGAACAGAAAATAATAAGGCATTTTACTGTAAATAAATACAGCAAGGGAGATGCCATTTAAAAAAAAAAATGTATCAAACTAGGATATCTTATATACAGTGACTGCAATATCATATTGCTTGAATTTTTACTTCAGTATATAATTTCCCCATCTAAATTGCAGGGTTATTTTAATGAACTTTTATTTCAGTGATGTGAACATCAGAACCAAGTATTTTTTATTATCTAGATAATTTTAATCATAGAATTTAATGTGCTGCTAATAGTAAGTTTCTAAAAATGTTGTTATTATAGTTGTGCTGGAATAAAGAGTTCATATGATAAAGAATTCATATGCTTCTTCCTGATTCTCTTTTTCACAAGTTGTCTTATAATGATAAGACTTTATTCGTGTACTTGAATGCTTATTACACAGAATTTCTAGGTCTAAATGAAATTTCTGAAACTGATTAGCAGAAGCAGAGCTGTACGATCTCACTAGTCACTTCCGAGAGGCTAAGGTGCAGAATTTACCGTCTCTGAGAGAGTAATTTGAAAGATCACTTGAGACCTTTACTGCTGCCTGATGACAGTCTTCCATGTTTATCACCAGTTACAAGGACTGGAGAAAATATTAGCAGAGATTTTCCCATCTGCTTTTTCCTCTTTCAACTGCAAAAGCAATTCACAGTTGTGGTGTATCAGAGCTTTATAGCTTCTTGCATAACCCCAAACTTCTCTGTTTCACACATCTCCCACTGGATCATTAATTTTACAGGCAAGGAAACTCTCTAAAATATGTCGCTCTCTCACACTCAAGGTCAGGTAGTGTGGATTTCATAAGCTAAATGTAGGTCATGCTGAGGACTGAAGTTCACACTCTGCACAGCTAACAAAGACAGTACAGCAGAGCCCACAGAGTCTATAGATCCCATAATATTTCCACGTTCAGTGGTTACCTTAGGGACAAAAAATGGTTCTTCAGCTCCTTTCCAACATGTGTCTGCTAACTGGTCTGGTACGAGGATCAAAGACACACAACAGGCAACACCCTGGCCTGCTGAGTTCTATGTAATATTGCAGTAAAGAGCTGCAGGTCCACTGAGGAAGACAAGAGACTCCTACTCTTGGCAAAGTACCAAATTCTGAGAGTTTAATTCTTATAAACATTTCCATTAACAGCCATGCTCTCTGACCTCTGCTAATAAATCTGTGTCAGTCTTTGCCCTGAAAAATCATTATTGCTTGCATATGTATATCCCCCAAAAAATGACTGTTAGGTGAACCAATATATACCCAACCATGGGAATTCTTTTGAATTTTGACAGCAAAAAGCAGACTTTTGCTATTATTTCCTGTTAGTACTCATGACTGAGAAGCTGCTTTCAATGACAAGAAGAGTCTTCCCTGTACTGATAATAGTAACCATTCTTTAATAGTAACCATAACTTTATTTAACTATTTTTATTATTACATGAGTTTTCCATTTTTGTCAAGTGAGATTTCTATTCTGGGTCCTTACATATATTCCACAGTTAGATTTTATAGGTCCCCAGGGACTGAACTCATATACATAAGTGGCACTGACTGCACCGTCCAGGGTCTTTCTCATTTTAACTGTATCCCATGAGTGCTGATGTGGTGTCAGCATTTTCACAGTTAGGTCAATTACCATCTATTTATAACTGAGTGGCAAAAAAATCTCTGAAGATCCAGAACTGAAAGAAGAGCTTCAGGGTAGAGTTAACTGTGACAAGTGCCAATAAAACAATCAAACATCTTCAACTGTTTTGAGGGAATGCACAGTGTATGTATATGTGTGTGATTTGCAATTCCAGCTATTTTCTTATATAGCTTTTTACTTGAAATGGGATCGCAGAATCACAGAATCATAGAATCATTAAGGTTGGAAACAACCTTCAAGATCATCACATCCATCTATCTTCTAAATATTATCAGGACCACTGAACCATGTCCTGAAATGCCACATCTGTACAGTTTTTGAACACCTTCAGGGATAATGATTCCACCACCTCCTGGGCAGCCTGTTCCAATGCCTCACCACTCTCAGTAAAAAAAATTTTCCTAATATCCAACCTAAACCTCCCCTGGAGCAACTTAAGCCCATTTCCTCTTGTCCTATCACTAGTTGCCTGGGAGAAGAGACCAACACCCACCTCACTACAACCTCCCTTCAAGTAGCTGTAGAGAGCAATAAGGTCTCCTCTCAGCCTCCTCTTCTCCAGACTAAACAACCTCAGTCAGGTCCCTCAGGTGCTCCTCATAAGACATGATGTGGCATAATCGCTTAGCTTGCTGGTCTAGCTTGCCATGAGGTTAGGCTAATTTAGTGTGCTTTGTGAGAAAGATTGAGATGTTTACAAGCATGAGATTCTTGTGCCATCTTTGGAGCTGGATATCTGCTAAGCTGGCAGCCAAACAACTGAAGAAGGAAGTCTTGTTAAGACAGCCCTGTTTCAGCTAAACTGACAGGTGCAAATAAATCTTGAAGTTGAGTCTGAATGGAGACCTTTGCCTAGTTAATGGCAAAAATAATATTAAAGTTTATGACCCTGAGTATGATAATGAACCTAAAAGAGTGCATAAATCACTATGTTACTCAAGTCTCCACCCAAATCATGCTAAACATCACCTAGAAGGCAGGACAGACAGAATTAAGTATAAAAATCACAAAGGGAATACACTTCTCCTCTTGGCACAGGGTGGAGACAGGGGGGAGAGAAGACTGAAAAGTCCATCAGAGATGGTCGATGAGCTGTGCTGTTCCTCCACCCAAGACAGGGGCACCTTCTTGGTACAAACTGTGGCTTCAATATTTGGTATACCTTTTATTTCTATTATCTATCAGTACTGTAACTCAGGCCTGCACTGATCTGATGGTGTCAGATGTTACCTGGGAATTCTTTACTTGAGCTGTAAGTAATGTAACGGACACAGGGTCCCTGTTACTGCTACTTGGTTTGGGTTCATAGCCCAGGCATAGATGTACTTGCTATCATTTGACTGGTCCATCTAGTAACTGCTGAAGTGGTTATTAGGAAAAGCAGGCAGAGAGCAGAGTAGTTTAATTCTTCCAGAACTTGTGATATGCTAGCTGCTACTAGGTAAAATACCAAATCAATGTCAATCCCCATAGTATGTCATGACAGCCAGCTTGTAACATTTCTTCTGTTCCCTTTATTTAAGGACTTATACATAGATATTGAGGAAGAGGAACTTTGCCCAAACAGAAGGACAGGCCCATAGGGCCTGATCCCTAATCCTAAGGGAAACGCACATGAAATTAACAACAATGCCTCTGATTTCAGTGGACATTGGATCAAGTTTAGGATAAATTTGAGATATATTCCTCATTTCATTTTATGCTAACACAAACAAGGAAGAAAACATTCTCATATAGAACAGCAATCTTGCTAACTTTTCTCTTTCCCTTTTTTGTTCTGTGATGCTTGTTTAGACAAAGCAGTTTGTGACATCTCACAATGACATTGTTGGTCAAAACTACTTTTTCCAAATATTTTGGATGGGACAGTGTTATCAAGTTATTATGGTAAGCCACTTCCCTTAAGAAATCCCTTGTGACTGACCTATGACTTATATCCTTGTTCAGGGACAGTGTTTTAAGTGAACTTGAACTCTGACCAAGGTTGCAGTCTTCAGATTCTTCTGTAGAACTAGGCCTGTTGCTACCTAAGCATTTTAATATGCCCCTGACTATGAAATCTAAAGAGGTGGTCATAACCACTAATGCCTTTGTCTTTCCAACCTCCCAAGAAGGAAGGAAGCTCACTTAAGGTTTTGCATAGCCAGCATTACAAAGTAACCATTGCTTAATTTATCTTTCTTTAAGGAAGCTGGGTGAAACTCTCATGGGAAGTAAAAATAACTCAATATCTTACTTTAGGAAAGATTACCAAGAAACATTTCTGTCACCACTGTTTGTCATTCTGCTAACATGAGCAGCAAGAAGACATAATTAATGAATCATCAAAGGGTAATACAAATACTCTGTATATGCTTTTCTTACATCCTGCTGAAACCAGGACAGTGGTGACTTATGCAACAAATAAAAAATTCTTTCTCTCCTGTAAAAGCTTCAGGCTCTCTATTCACATCACTGTTTCTAACACTGCTGATGGGACATTGGATGACAGAAGAAATTTAAAACTACCCAAAAGTGTCCCACACTGAGAACACTTGGAATAAATACTGACCTCAATAAGATATTTTATACTATCAGAAACGCAGAGCAGAATGGTATTGTAAAGGACAGTTTTTCATAGTGACTAAGGACCTAGGTGATTTACATCTTTGTTACCAGTTCTGATTTTGTGGAAGTTTATTTGATCCTTCTCAGAAACTTTCCACAGAGGAATAGGAGTATTTGACAACCATAATTCTTGATCAGTGATCTTACACTTGATGGTTTTGGCCACATAAGGTGGCATTTATCTCACCTAAACATGTTTCTAAATTTAAATCAGTCATCAAAGAAACCTTCTACAGAGGGAAGCTCTCAGGAGACAATTTATGGGACACCAGTGTTTTCTTGAAGGATTTTGGTTTTATATATATTTTAGAGTGCACATGGTTTAGATGTATCTTTTTTTTTTCTCCATATGTTGTGAAAAAGTCTTGAAGGGACTAGCTTAGACTCAGATGATTGGATGAGTATCATCAACAGTGTCCTTTCAGGGGAAAACAAAACACTCATAGATTTTTCCATATGGATATTTATCAGATACCAATTTTTATGTCTGAAACCTGGAAGTGTTGATTTCTGCCTTTTTGTGATGGGCTTGTTAATGTCTCAAAGCACTGTAGGCTGTCCCAGAGTACTACAGAATAATACAGAGCGGTACTATTGCAGAGTACTATGGTACTCTGTACAGAGTTACATATATGTGCCATTTGGAGTCTGGTCTTAAACGCAGAGTAGGTTTTACATCATGTGCTGATGAGTACTTTGAGTCATTCCCAGTGTATGTACAAACAAAGTCTTGCTGTCTTCTTTTTGGTGGTTACATTTAGCTTGAAAACTGCTCACCTGTTTTGACATTAAAACTTTCAAATATCTATAAGGGTGTGAACATGTGCAAAGCACTTCCTGCAGCATGCTGAGAATCACCTGCTATAAATATGAATTTGTATTTTCCCATGTGGATGGAACTATATAAACATACTTTATTCAATTTTTTAAAAAAGATTAAAAATCTCTTCTTTTAATAAGAAGTGAAGTTTGCATGATACTTCCAAACAAAATACGTTTTTTTTTTTTTTCCTTTTAAGAAACCACTGAATAAGCACATTTTGTCTTTTGCTTTACTGATTGAATTATTTTTTCATGGCCTTTTTAGCTCATTCCCAGATTGCATCAGCTTCAGAACATAGCTCTAATGAAATACAGTATTGTGAAAGTGTTCTCCATAGCTGTCTGTAATACATTTCCTAAATAAATACAAATTAAAATCATAAGATTAGACTGTGCATCAAAAGCCTTCTTTCTCAGTTCTTGGCATCTGTGGGACTTGGCCGGTATTTTGTTTTGCCAGTTGAACCAAGTAAGAGTTGGTATAATGATCCTACTCAGTCTGACCAACATCTTTTGTGTATCCTTGGAGGTTTTTCTCATTGCTTATGACTTACAGTTGAACAGGGAAGAATTTTACTCATTGCAGCCCTCAGACAGTGTGCAACACTGTGCTTGGATGAATAGTTCTCTTTAATAAGAAAGATCAGTTCATTTTTATCTTCATATTTATACCTCCCACATGAAAGCAAGAGCTCACACTGTAACTTAATGCTGTTTCTGAGCATAGGAATTCCTCTCAGTGATCAAAGGATTTATCCTAGTTATTCTTCCCCACAAACACAACTTATTGATGGTTAAGTCTGTATTTTGTCCTGTCATCAAGTAAAACCTTAATTTACATTGTAGGAATTAAACAAGATGCTATATAACAGAATGTAGCCCATACATTATAAACATCCAAATTAATGCTATTCCACAGGTTTTTTTATAGAACTTTAATGACTAATTGATAACCATTTTGTCTAAGCAGCCCAATGAAATGCAAGCAGATATCATTATTCAACTCAAACCACATCAACTTTATCCCCACTCCTCCCTTTCCTTCGGCCCCCCCACCCCCCCGATATAATTTCTCCCTGTTCTTGAAAAGAATTGAGCAAATTTTGCTTCATTGCCGACTGTGGCAGTGCATTACATATTTCAGCTATGTACAGGCTGAGGGACTCGGTACTGAGACAAGGCAAACTTCTGCTGATCTTGTTGCAATGTCCTGATGGGCCAAACTTTGCTTTTCATGATTCTGGAGATAAATGCAAGATTTCATTGTGTAAGATTTAATGTCCATAACAAGCTATCTGACCTGTCCTACTCTAGATGCAAACAGCATGGAAAAAGAAAAAAGAAAGAAACTAAAAAAAGATAAAATAAATATGAAGATCTGGCACTAGGTCAAAAAAATGCTCTGAGCAGGACCAGTGTGCCAAATGTTGTGTGAATTCAAGAGGGACTTACCATGGTGTAAGCAGTTATAAGTGCTCATACCTGTCTTCTTCCCTCTCAAAGACCAATGATTTAACTCTGTGTGCCCACACACTATCGGAAATCTGTACAATGCAGCAGCTATTCTGTTTAGGACAGGGCAGGCAAAACCAGACTAGTATGAGATAGCTGGGGTGCAGAAAGACCTGGCAGTAGAAATAGTAATTTGTCCACAGACTGTACAAGGAGGATCAAGAAGTGTGCAAGGTGGGAATTGGTATAACTAATTTTTAAGACGGGCTAGTCAAAAAATCAATTCTGAATAGAGAACAGGGAATTAAATGAAGGACTCTGGTTTTTAAATTATTAAAACCAAATGGAGTATGATACTCTTATGAAGAGCAACTGGTGACGGACGTTGTTGAGTAAAACAGACAATTTCACAAGCAATAGCTTCTTAAAAATATATTGATCAATATTCCTGTTGAGGAAGAAACTGTCTTGTAAAAGTAAAGACAGCTCCAAGGGGGTTGGATGTTATATTTTATATGGACTTGACTCAGGAGCATAGTTAAACTAGATAAGTAGATAAATCTAGTCTGGTGGAATAACAGCATGCAACTTTACACATAACACAGTGCTTGAGCAAGTGACCCGACATCAAATGTATCCTTGCACTGCAAGGTTGGGAGTTCAGTCCCCAGCTGGAGTTAAGGCTCAGCCTTGGCCCCTGACATGAATTTAACTGAAATCTGCTCTGTCTTCGAGGGGCTCAAGAAGTCTTGTCAGTTTGAGTAAATAATGGAAGATCAAAGCCATCTACCTTTCTGTACTAAGGTTGCAGGGGAAGACTGATCATTGTTTAGCATTATCTGACCTTTAGGATGGATTTTCATGCACAGTCTGATATCACTTTAGATAAAAGGACATTTTAAATCCCCCAACTTAATAGCAAATTTGAAGTGTAAAATACAAAACAGTTTAGAAGTATTTAATATAGAATTTAAATACATTCATACCTTTGTGTGACACACAAATTAGTAATTGGAAAAATTCCTCCCTCCTCTCCTTCCTAGGCTTCTATTTATTTTTACTGCAGCTAATGTGGTATTTCTGTAATTTAAATCTGTGTTCTGGAATACATTTTGTTTCATTAGCATTGTACAGTAAAAATGCCTTTTTCCAACTTCTCTCTGAATCTTTGAAGCTAGATAAAACCTTTGAATTTTTGATCCACGGATAAACATATTTTAATGTCTGGAGAGTCAGAAAAATACTTAAGAATTTTGTAATTTCCCAGAAAGATTAAGAGACTTTGATATGCAGTGTTCCCACCCCAAACACAGGAAAAAAGTCTGGACCAAGTCATAGAACAGTATTTCTTCCTTTTCTCCCCTTTGCTCACACAAAGATTACTGCTAAAGCTCAACAGTGTATCTGAGAATTCACATCTAATTTAGATGGATTCTACTGTTTTTTTGGTTTTTTTCAAGAAGACTTCTGGTGGCAGGACTCACAGGTACCTCTGGAATGCAAGCTATCCTGTTTACTGAGTACAAGACTGCATTTCATCAACATAGTAAATGTTGAAATAGTGTTGGTCCTTTGGTTTTGCACAGCATAACAGACTTCACAGTGTAGTGGTTAATGCAATTCATGTAGAATAGCCTTGAATCCTAATCTGGTCTCCCAAGACAGTTCATATATTTTGAAATTTAAAAGTACACCTGCATTATAAGTTAGATAGCTCAGTGCATTAGGCTACATGTGTTTCTACCTTCTTTTCCATCAACACAATGAATCTTTCAGTTGTTTCTGTGCAACACTTAAAGACCAGAGAACTTTCTTGAGATACCTTTCTTCCATCATCAGGAGAGATAAAGAACTTGAATCAGCACAAGCAGGCAATTTAGTGCATCTCTGCAGTTTCCCATGAGTAGTAGGAAGATTCTTTACCTGCAACATCAACTCTAGGTATATTTTTGAAGTGTGAGCCCTGATCACACCTAGTGTTTAAATTAAACACGACAGAGCTACCTTGCTGAAGTGATGACCAGGATGTGTATGCCAAAGCAATAAAGGTACTTCCCAGATGCTCTTCAGAAGGGAGCAGGGTAGGAGGGAGCCTGGTCCTTCCTCAGGGACCAGTGTGCAAAACAGTGAACAGCAAGTTCTCAGTCTGGCCATAGGCTGTTTATATGGTCAATGTTGATACACTTGAAGTCATTAGTAATTACTTCACAATTCTCCTACTATCTTGAAAACTGAAGCTATAATTTATTTATTTTTTTTTAAATCAGTGCTTCTCATTTTAAATTTTTTTCACTGCTTCCCAGTCAAGGGTCTTTCCAGGCTAGCTGAATCTCGTATCTTTCCTTCATCACCTAGCTTATGACTCCACAGAGAGCACTTGGCTGACACATTTTGAATAGTTTCATGTGCAAGAGCACATTCATGTGCAATATTGCTCAAAATCTCAACAATGTTTAATGAGTGTTGTTAAGTGAACTGGCCTATGTATACCCTGCTAGGGTTTTGGAAATAGGGAAAGCAAGTAAGTGAAATAATATGGAAAAGAAAATCTCCCAAGCACAGACAACAGAAGCCAGATACAATATATTCCATAGCCAAACACTTGGTTTCACACTATCTGCCCAGTATAAACCTTTGTTTATGAGCACTCCTGTAGCATTTCAGGTTTTGTGAACTGGAGTTTGTTCTGCACAACATAAAAATGTGGGGTTTTTTTCCCTTTTAATTACTTTTAAATTTTAAAGCTTTCAGATAACAGAAAAAAATCTTAATATTTCATTTAAAATAAGCACAAGAAAATACACACCCTAAACAAGGCGTTAAGTTTCTCTACTGCAAAGTATCATAGAACATGCAAATATATAACATCTTTGATCAGTCTAAATCATGGAATATTTTTAAAGTCTATCATTAATATAATATATTTGATAATAAACCACATTTATTCCTGGTTTTAGTTTCTATTTCTAAAAAGATAGTTGAATAATCTTAAATGGAAAAGATATATCATTCCTTGGTCTGTCTTGTTCTGACTTATTAGGATTAAATACAATAAGCAAGTATGTTTTAAAAACTTAATGCAACTTTCTCTTCTTCTCTCAAAAAAACCCACTCATATAATTTAATGAGAATAAAATTAGGTCTCTTCTGCAAAAATCATATACACATGCTTAATGTTCTGTACATGACTAGTTTCAATGAATTTAATGGTTTTTAGTTGTTATTGGAGGTAAGAGAGAATTCATTATATGAGAATGCTTCCTCCATTTAGAGGAAATAAAGTTTAAACTACTCAGTCTAGAAGTAATGAGCTTACTATAAATCAGCTATTTTATTGTAATGTTATGGTTGAACAATTAAATTAAAACTAAGAACCAGAATCCACAGGAAATCAAATTTGATGAATCAGATCTTCAGCTAGTGCAAACTCATACAGATTAAAGTAAGTCAAAGATGCAGGGTTTGAACCATGTAACTCTTTAGTGAAATGTTTCTATAGCAAAATAAACTAACCTCCCCAGTTTTTAGACTATCTTGCAATTAGTACATAATTGCTGTGATATCCCATTATTTATGCCTAGTTGTTACATCCTGGTGATAATCAGTAGAATTACCTGATCTGGAGCCCATGCATGCCTTGAGTATTTCTTTGGCATATCATTTACTAATCTTTCCCCAAAGAGATTATTCTAATATGCAAAATTCTAAGTGACTCCAAATAGCTACACTAATTTTGAAAAGACCATGAAATACATAATCTTTCTTCACAGTAGAAGTCTTATTATTTTCTAAACAGATGGATTCTGATCTGAAAGCTCCAGAGATTTTAAATTCATGGACAGTGACAAAAATGTCCTTGAAAGCTTCCGAATTACCTAGAATACTATACTTTCATAAATAATTTTCCTTAAGACCTGCCAATGAACTCTACCCGTGTCTCACCAATTCCACAGGCTTGAGGGTTGTCTATTATAAGATGTCCCCATCCAATTTCTATGAAGATCCTTATTTTTTCCCCTTCAAAAATGTAAAAGATCACATCAGTAAAGTTTGATCATATACAAATAGTTCTTGCTAACAATACAGTTTAATAACAATTAGTCATTCCTGAAAACCGTTAAGCATTTTACTATAAAACCCCTAACACTACTTTATGTATTCTGTTCATCTGTAGTGACTTTAGGATAAAATACAAACTTATTTTTAAAATATTGATGGTTTTTAACATTATAACTTGGGTGAAACCTCATAGCATGTAGTTATACTAGAAACAAAGGGCTACCAGAAATATATGGCTTTGAAGTATATGATGTGGCTATCACCTCTGGAAGTGAGATATACATGGTGTGGATATATATATGTGTGAGCACACAGAGTGATATGCAGGTTCCAGACCTCAGCCACATATTGTTATTGTTGGTTATGAAGAATGTTTGTGAATCAAACACTTAGAATAACCACTCTTTCTGAGGTTGACCACAGCATAAAATGGGAAGATTGATTTTCAGACTGTTAATGCTTCTTTAGAGAAAAGCTGCAGCATATGGGAGAAGTAAAATGGTTTATAAAGAATGTGTGTATTTAGTCAGCCTGGACATTGCCAGATTAGGGATCCTTGATGGCTGTTTGCTCAGTTATTGATGAGGAAAAAAAGGTAAACTTTGCCAGAGGAATGACAGCCAACATGCAATTCATTGAAGGTGTTTTTATGCTGTATAGCTTGTCCTTTTCACCTCAGCTGATGACACTTCTCTCACTTCAAAAAGACACTGGGAATTTTCTCTCAGAAAGATAAGAGGCCCATCCTTGCTAGCCTTTCACAATGTCCTTTGTGTGCTAGTTAGAAGGCACATAGTATTTATGTTTGATAGCTGCCATTGGAGACCTCTCCTGACCTATTTTCTTGGATATCAAAGAATGGTTACTTAAAATCTACAGAGTTCTAGTCCTTAAAATTTAATTTTTGTGGGGATTCATTTAAAACTTATACTCAGCACTGTAATTAATTTGATGTTGTTGCATGGTATCCATTTCTCTCCTCACCTGAACTGTTGTAGCACAGTTGAAGCACTCATGAAATAGCAAGAAGAAAAGATGTTTGACTTATGTGACAAACTTCATGTCCTGTATCTATACTACCTGTGGTCTTGGTGTAAAGGAGATTTCAGAATTTTCTGGAGAAGTGGATTAAGCCTGTCCCCACTACTGAGGTCTCTCTGATCCCCAGGAAGGCAGGCAGCTAGGCCTGAAGTCATCTCAGTTGGTTTTCAGGCTTAGACTGAACAGGAGGAGACAGAGTATGTTAAAAACACTGAAACATGCAAGTTTAACCTATAAGCACAGATTATGTAATCACATTTTTAAATTCAGTGCCACACTGGTGATCACTAAAATATTATGTTTAGGGTTGTTAACTTTTAAATGCCTTATTGCTCGCAATAAATTATGACAAAGTTTGATCTCACACTTCTACCTTAATTTGAATTGATTTTTCTTTGCCTTTAAAGAAATTACTGCTAAAGAAAGCCCTCTGTCAGGAGAGTGGAATGCATGTCAGTAGAGCAGAAACTAGAGGAAATAAAACCCACATCTATCTGCATGTTGTAGGAGTTTGGCACTGAACACAATAGTATCACTCCTGAGTGGTTAGTCACAAGGGTATCCAGCTGTAAAAAAAAAAAAAAAAAAAAAAAATCAGACTTGGCTTTAAGTCAGGACCTACTGTTTTTCAGCAGGACTGGAAATGTAGAAAGCATAAAATGTTTTTGATGGTGCCCGAAAGGGTTTAATTTACACAGAACTCAGCACTATGGGTATGAGACACTCCCTCCCCCACAAACTTTTGAGAGGAGATGCAGTTGTGCAGACTAACAGGCTCAATGTTTGGGAAAGGTAAAAAAAAGTAGTTGGCTTCAAGAGCCAGTGGGAATACTCCTATTTTTATTTTGCATTATTCGTTTTGCATGAAATGAGAATATGCTCATATAAAACATATTGGAAGCAATATTGTCTTCATGAATGAGGTTGTTACTGTGAGACAGGAAAATGTCTCCCTGAAAGTGGAAGAAGTTTCCCTGAAGCAGGAAAAAAAATCTCACTTTTTTTTTTCATGCATTTTTCATGTATATCTCCTTTTTATTATGCATCCTCCTATGAATGAGTTTGCTATCAGCTTTATTTCTGTTTTCAAAGATAATAATAATTGTTGTGCAAAAAGCTCACTGCTTTGTTTTTCTAAACTAGTTTATTGACAAGGTACAAGAAAAATCCCTATGCATATATTTCAAAGAGACAGTGGAATTTTTATTATTTCTTTAATAATATTATATTTTATAATATTATATACTTTATGATATTTTATTATTCTTGTTGCTACTGTTCTTTTTAAACAGACAGATATATGTCTAAAACTAAAAATAAATCATCTCTTGGTCCAGTCTTTTGGAGACTATTTTGATTAAGATGGGAAATTACTAAACAGAAGTGTGCATGAACAACTTATATGTTCAGATATAAAACTTTTCACCCCACTGACATGAATGATATTTCTCTCTCCTTAGTTCTCTTTAGTCAAAAGTGTTCTCTCGAGTCTTCCAGCAATGTACTTCTAGCAGGCTAGCTACTTTACAACTCGGTAACTGCACTTCTTGGTAACTGCCATTTCTCCTCCTGTAGGTCAATTTGCTCTTGGCTCTGTCCCCTCTAATGCTCACTGCTTCTACTCTTCTGTTAAATCAGTCATGGGCTATGTAATCTCCTGTCCCTCTTTTTTACAGTTTCTAAATTTACTGTCAGGTTTGGTAGTTGTCATTCCTGTTCTTGATTTCTGCTTTTAATGACAGTATTTATATATAAATTATATAAAATCTTTCTCCCCTTTCATGAAGTTTTACTTTACTTTGACCTTGCTTGTGAGAAAGAACTGAGTACAAATTTAGAAGTCATCTGAGTGCATTCATATGGACCTTATTCTGCAAATGTTCTTTGCCTGATGGCCACCCACCTGTCTGACCTTTAAAGACAAACAAATTCTTTAGCAAGTTATGCTTTCAGAAGGACACTATAAACTTAAAAAAAGCTTAAAAATGCAAAGTACATTAAAATAGAGGTTTGACTTAGAACTGTCTGTATTTTAGACCTACAGCCAATTTTTTTTTTTTTTTTTTTGTGTTTCTGCACTAGTCTCTGGATTTTTATGCTTTGTGTCTTTCTAACATCTGGCTTAAGGAAAGAAAATAGAAATGCCAGCATAGCTCATACTCTGTCACAACATAAAAAACATGTATTAAATGTGATTATAAGTTTCCATGGCCCAGTGTAAATTTACTCATTGTTCTGATCATGTACTCCAGTGACTGCTCTTGACATCTGAGCGTGCTTGAGAGTCACTTAAATTTTCCACTCGAGCAGTGAATTTCCCACAATCTGTAAGTGTCATGTGCTTGGGTGGAGCAAAAGAAGTACTCAGGTAAGGAAGGAATTCAGTGGGCAACAGCAGCTTACAGCACATAGGGTAGCTGAGATTTTAAGAAGGGTTGGGAACTGTTGTACATCCCTGAAGATGTGCTAAATAAAGTGGAGCCATGTCAGTCCCCAAAACTTGCTGTGATGTCTTGAGGCTCAATGCAGACTTGCTGTCAGAGCCCTTACCTAGATTTTCAGACAGGCTTGGCAGCACAGTAAACTCTCTGCTCTCATAATTATATTACTTGCAGCATCCATCACTTCTATTTTGAAGGTAGGGCAGGCATATTATAGGTAATGACAGCTTCTCAGCTGTCTCAGGCTGAAAATGGGAGAGCAACAGAGAGATCACAGGTAGGATGATGCCTTTATTTTCATATGGAACCTGTGTCCATAGGAACCAAACCTGAAAATGCATACCCCACAACTGGGTGTCCTTCTTATCCAATGCTGGGAAACTGCATATGTCAGGGCTAAAGATTCTAAGGCATACCCACAGGAAATGATTATGATTATGAAATGATTAAAGGCCTGGAGCACCTCTACTATGAAGACAGTCTAAGAGAGTTGGGGTTGTTCAGCCCCAAGAGGATGCTCTGGGGGAACATTATGGCAACCTTCCAGTACCTGATACGGGCCTGTAAGAAAGCAGGAGAGGGATTATTCACAAGGGTTTGTAGTGACAGGACAAGGGACTTTAAACTAGAAATGGGTAGATTTAGGTTAGACATTAGGAAAAAGTTCTTTAATATGAGAGTGATAGATCACTGGAATAGGTTGTCCAGAGAGGCAGTGGAGGCCCCATCCCTGGAGATATTCAAGGCCAGGTTTCATGAGGCTCTGAGAAGCCTGACCTAGTTGGAGATGTCCCTGCTTATTGCAGAGACGTTGGACTAGATGACCTTTAGAGGTCCCTTCCAACCCAATACATTCTATGAGTCTATGAAATCCACTACTCTGCAAGAAAACCCTAGTGTCCCAAAAACTTTTTCCAGTGACAGCTCTACTTACCAAGACTTCATTTCTACAGCCCATAGCATAATGAAATCTGAGCTGCCACTTTCTAAGCATAGCACTGTCTGTCCTAGACCTGCTTAGAAATTTTGAAATAATATGGGAAGAGTTCATAGCAATCATACAGTGAGTAACTTTCCTTGCATTGACTTCCTCTGTAACTCAGACCAGTAACTTAGGTATCAAAGCTAGAGCTGAAACATAGTCTGAATATATACTTTTTTTTTTTTTTTTTAAAGACAGCTGTTATGTTTTGTTCATCTCTAAAAAAAAAAATAAATCTTGCCCCAAACTATTGCTTACATTAATGTTTCCTCTATCGCCATCCTATGAGTACATTCCAAATGTTTCTGCAGTACAACCTGTCCTATCCCCTTACTGGAGAGCAAGAAGATGTATTAATACAGCTCACAGGAGGTGTTTTGGTGTCCTTTAACTAATAAGAGTGGCTAAACCAAGAATAACAATGGTAGAAGTATATGACTGTAGATATTAGATGTGAATTTACACTAATTTGAATTATGATGAACTATCTTAAAAAAATTACAATGCAAATTTAAGATTACCCCTATCGGTTTATCTAATCATACTGCACTATATTTGTCCTCGCATACTCAGAATTCATACATTTCCGAACAAGTAGAAACCACCTCTTTTTCCTGGCTGATGACATCACATTGAACTTATTTGTACATAATGTACTGTGACAATATAGGAATTTACTAGGAGTCATTTAATAAAAGCAACTGAAGGATCAGGGATAGAAGGGACATTTCTATGAAGATACCTAAATAATGTTATTAATAATATTGAGGTAGCACAATGATACTGAATGGTAGAAAGAGGGACTAGGTAAACATAATGAAGGAAAATAATGAATCAAAAAATATTATATAGTTTATATGTGAAGATTTTCCACATTGAGAAAATCTTTCTGTCTAATACCAGTAAGTCTCTGTGTTTGACTCCAAAGAGTTTTACTAAAAGTGTTGGTGAAAAATTGAAGGTGAAGAACAAAAATATTTGATCTATATGATAGAGACGTACCAAAGGAACATAGTCTCCTTCAAAACATGAGGTCTTTTCTATTTCTATCATTCATAATCCAGATTGATAGACATGGGCTTGTACTTACCACTTTCTCACCATGGTAATAATTTTTATTTCCTTCCTGTCATTCTTTTCTTGCAGATTATTTTTCTCTCCAGATATTACCTCTATGATATGTCTCATAGGCTTCTCTTTCTCTTACATCTGTGTTCTCTGTATTGACAAAGGTGTTATTGCTCACTGGAAGCTTTTGTGAGGTAATAAACTATATAAGAATTTATGGTTTTTGAAACACTTTTATTAGAAAGCTGTGATGTCCTAAACAAGTGAGTATGCTCATGATATGGCGATGTGCCTGCACATTTTAGGATAATCTTTTCCTCTCTTCTAATGCCTTCTCCAGTTTAATCTCTCTAGGCAGAAGAACATTTGTCTCTTTTCTACATCTGTTTTCATTAACCTTTTCCTCCTTTTGATTTCCCCACTCCTTTCTTCCAGTTAGTTTTTGGCTTCTGCAACACTACTAAGCAAAGTGCAACCAATTGCATCAATTAGCCAGGAACCAGTTTCAAATGACAGTGATAATTAAAGTCAAATACCAAGCTTACTCCTGTTGCCAGGGAGAATATGTGATAACACCCACACTCAAGGAACAATTTTTTTTTAAAATATTCCACTGCATCCCACACAATGAGATATCATGGGAGAAAGGTCAGAAAGAAGACTAGAAGATGTCCTTTAGCTTCTTCACTAGGGAGCTGTTGCTCTCTTCCCATGAAAAGCTTCTTAACTCCTTATCTATCTGAGCACTGGGTATAATGATTTGTTTTCAGCTGCCTTTCTGACACTCTTCTTTGCTCCTTTTTCTCTCTGCTTAAATCACATAAAATGAATCCAACAGTGAAACATATCATATTTTCCTGCTTCTCATTTCCTTGTCCTGGACTCATATTGCAAATGATATCTACCTGATTTACAATGATTGTCACTTCCCTGCTAGTTCTTCCTTTTCTTATCACCTGAAAAATTTATGTGAGAATGAATTGCTAACAGGAAAGTTTAAGCATGTGCTGAAAATCATGTATATCACAGATTTCCAGTGAAACACTCAAAATCTCAAAGTAAGTTTAAAATCTTCTCCAAAATTCTTGATTCTTTACATGGCAATGAAGGAGGTATAGAAGTGATATTTGTGCATGTATTTGAAGGAATATAAAACATGTATCAATTTCAACAAATAGTAAATATAGGAAGAGAGAAAACTAAATATAAGAAAAAATATACTGGCTTTGGTAAATGCAATAGACTTTTCCTTTTCTTTACTAACTGTGACTAAAGATCTTTTTAAGATGATGATGTTATTCTTCCTGGTAGAATGTGGGTGAAAGATTAAAGTGTTTTAGACAGGATTCAGGTAGTCTTCTGACTTAATCTTAACCTGTTTAAAATCTGAAAGCTTCAAAGACTCCAAGAAAAAACACAGGTATCCTGTACTTGTCAGAGCAAAACTCTCTGAAGCCTTTCAAAGCTCATGATACTTAATGCTTCTCAATTCTTTATTTTATTATTTGTCCTTTAACATATATTTCTGAAAATAATAGATGAAATATTCTCGGACCACGTTTAGTAGTTACAGCTTATGAAAAAAAGAACATTGTTTAGTATAAAGAGACATTATTTCAAAAAGGCTAAAATGTGATGTTGGGAAAGAATTCCTCCTCAGAAACTGTAAGTTTTTGTGACCTTACTTCTCATAAAGCAAATACAAACTTTTCATTGCTTGCTGTGATGTTAGAACCATGAGTAATCAATGATGCTGCTGTGGATATCATCATAGAATCATAGAATATCATGTTGGAAGTGACCTCAAGGTTGGAAAGGTCCAACCTTTCCTGGCAAAAGCACTGTCTACACAAGGTCACCCAGCCCACCCATCCAGATTTATCTTAAAAGTGTCCGATGATGGGGAATCCAACACTTCCATGGGGAGAGTATTCCAATGGTTTATTGTCCTTGTTGTGAAAATTTTCCTCGTGTCCAATCAGAATATCCCCAGGAGTAACTTGTACCCATGTGACTTTTGTTTGTTTGGTTGGGTTTTTTTGTTTGGTTTTGGTTTTGGTTTTAGTTTTGGTTTTGGTTTTTATTCTTCTTTTCCTTTCCCTGTGACTCTTTGTCAAAAGAACATGGAACATGGTGATAGGATCTCCCCTAAACCTTCTTTTCTCAAGGCTGAACAAAACAAATTCTTTCAGTGTTTCCTCACATGGAAGTTTCCCATTCCTTTGATTATTGTGTATTATTTGTGACCCTTCTCTGGACTCAGCTTGTCCACAACTCTTTTTGCATAGCAGGGACCAAAACCGAACATAGTAATCCAGGTGTGGCTCGACAGGCACTGAGTAGAGTGGGATAATGACTTTATCTAATCTGGTGATGCCCTTGATGCAAACCAGCATTCAATTGGCTTCTTTTGCTGCAGCACACAGTGTTCACTCATATAGAGTTTTTTCTCCAACATAGTCTTAAGAAGTGAATACTTGGCTTTTTCAGGCAGTTTGAGGAGTGAGAGTCAGAAGTGTAGTGCAATAGGTACTAGACTCCTACAAAATGATCATCATCCTAAATTTGATTTAATTTTCTTTTATCAAAACCAGTAGTGCCTCTATGCCTGCAAAGGTGGGGTTGGATTAGGTCTCATTGTAAAATGAATCCACACAAATGGTTTTATATTCCCTCTCTTAAAGCCCCATCTTAATGTCTTTCTGAAGCACACTCATCAGGTTAATGAAATCTACAAATAAGAAAAATCTTCTTATGTGAGGATTTAGTCATTTGGGTTAACCTCTTCTTATTGCAATAACCTGAAACAAATGACAGACTGATAGGAATATGAAATGCTTCTTTAATGAACTGTTGCAACTTACTACAATTTAGACCTTCAGGCTACTGACATATAAATCCCTCTTACATTGTCTGAACAATTACAGTGGATTTCTGACTGATAACTGACTGCTGTGGATTAATCTCTTAGTTTGTAATGTCGTCACACTCAGTTTTTATGGTTGAGAAGTCCATTACACGTAACAGAAGAGGCTGACATCCTTTGGGTACCAAAATGTTGCTGTATGTCATCTCTTATGTTGCCAAAAAAATCATACTTTTGTAATAAAAGGATATCCTCTCTAGTACATTTTCAGATATTTCAAGTCACATGTCATGGTGTTATTTGGAATGCACATAATGTTTCACCTGATAAACATATTACTATTAGTCAAATGCTTCTGGTTGCTATCCCTTCTAAGCCAGGCCTAACACACACCGGGTTTGCATCTGCTCTAGAGAACTGTAACAAAACAACCAGAACTATCCTGTGTTGATCAGTCTGGCTATATAACTAAAGTTAACATACATCTTTTCCATGGTTGCCATAAATAATGGAAGATAAAAGAGCAAACACCTCTCGTGCCTGATAACCCGTGTGGTTCTTCTCATTCAAGAAGAAATGCATGACGAAACTTTTAAATTCCTTCTACAGTCAGACTAAAAGAGAAACCAAAAACAACACAAACATGAAATCTTCTTTAGAAGTGAACCTCAGATAGAAGAGAGGTGTTTTAAAATTTTTCAGCAAGTACTCAGAAGTACTCTAGAAATAAGTGTTGGAGCTTGTTTTTCTTAACAACTAAGTTTAATGACCTGTGCATTGTAGTAACAATTTGTTTACTAGAATTCTAGATGGCTGACCAATGAGTCAGTTTCAAGGGTGACTTAGATATAGGCACAGGTGAATTACTCAAAGTCTGATCTCATGAACTGAGAACAGCATACTAATTTCTAGGATCCTTGGGGTATTTCAAGAACAACAACAACAACAACAACAAACAAAACAAAACAAAACAAAAAACAACAAACAAAGAGAAACTATGGCATTGCTACCAACCTATTTGCATTTAAGCTATGTTAAGTGGAACATGCAAAGAGAAGGATAAATTGATTATGTATATTCTGTGGGATGTGTAGTATCAGAAGCAGGAAAACTTGGCTGTACTACCAGACTTCTGAAATTTGTTTGTGGGTAAGGATTATGCCTAAAATACAAGAGACACAGGGTTTCCAAGGGGTGTTTTTTTGGTTCTATTTCTCATTTGGTAACATGACACTTTTTGAGACAAATGACCACTTTCCAAAGAAACTATCATCAATGGGGTGGCAGTGGTCATTTGTCTTAATGATAGAGCTCCCCACAACACAGTCTTACACTTCAGAGTGTCTCTTTCACAGTGCCCTCCCAATGGGTTTAGTATTACATTAAAAAGAAGAACTTGAGTTACATTCATCAATTAAATATGTAATTAACAAAGGGAATTTAATTTTCCTGGCACTTTGAAAGAATAAATGGAAAATATTTGACTCCTAGATTTGGATGAATGTTTCTAACATTACTTAATTTTTTTTCTGAGGGACACAGATATTTAAACAGTATGAGAATAGAGCTTTGTGAAAACAAAGTGGTTCTTTTACTTGGACTGCCTAGTGCTCTTTTCAGTAGTACAAGTATCGACATGCACCTGAAGTAAGTATTTTCTTTGGTAAAAAGGAAGAACTCATCACCCAAATTTGTATTTCTAGATCTTACTTCTGCTTTTAAGAATTTGCTTAAATTGCTTGCATACATGTATGTATTCTGAAGACATAATGCTGGCAATTAAACTTCTGCATAAATTGAGGCATGATTTGTAATTAATTGTTTCTGTGCTGAAGTATCCAGATTTATACAACAGCATTAATTCCTGTAGCCATCCAAACGTCTATTATCTGTCAATAGAATTTCAAACAGCCTGCATCCTATGAAAAAAACCAAACCAAACCAAACCAACAAAACCCCCGAAACAACACCACCACCACCAAAAAAACCCTCAAACCCCAACCAGAAAACCTACCTGAATGTTCAAACCTCTTGAAAAGGAAACTTTGCATCTAAGCATATAAGTATGAAGGTAAGACTTCTGGATCTTTGTATCTGTCAGCATTGCCCTTTGCTTTGCTGTCATTCACCTCCTTTCTCTCTACTAGGGAAAGATTTTTCAATAGAATGACAAGTAATTGCTATTGCTAATGAGGTTATGTGGTAGGTGATTTATCCTGCAGAATAACCAGATGAACATTTCTTGTTTTTCAATCCAGAGACTAATCTGTTTTCACTGATGGAAAATAAAATCTCTGGGTTCCTGAAACCTCACTTAGAAGGGTGAAGTGATACTTCTGGTCTTAGTGCTGAACCAATTACACCATTTTTCAGGTGACATTATCAGAAAACAGGAAATACTTTTTTTTTAATTAGTTACTGAAGATGTCCTAGGCTCAGGCAACTTGAACATTTGGTTTCACTGTGAGGGAAAACTCAACTGTGTTCCTTTCCTTCTACTGGTGAAGAATTGCATGGTTTCAATTATGCTTTATTTACAAAATTCCATTTCCAGAGATCAAAACTATACTCTGGGAGAAATATGGCTTCAATTTTTCCCTTGGATAGAGTAGTTTTATCAACACACAGAATTTCTTGTAAAATATGTCCTAGAGAGAAAATAAAAAATAAAAGTTTAATGTGTTTCTAAATGCTTCATCTGATTGATGTGTTCCTAGCAGAGTGATTTAACTGCTACATTACTGTGACCTATATGCTAATTCTATTAGTAGAAATTTTACACATTTAAAAAGAGAAATGGGAAAATTTTGAGTGAAGGAGCTGACAACAAAGGGGAAAATTCTGTCCCCTTGAGAGTCATTGCCAATTGGATATTTCACAGGAAAACAGGAGTAATTCTACATTTTACTGTGTATTGGGGTACATTGTGTTCATTTTGTTGCTGCAGAGTTTTACTATACATTTCTTCTTTATCAGTATGAAACTGTCTATAACTACTTTGCTTTGAGATTTGTATTTTAAATTGATTAAATTTATTCATTGCACACTTCTGGGACTTAATTCAGTGTCCAGATTTGCTGTAATAGCTCCTTATAGACTTCTGGGACTCCTCAGATATATTAAATTGTCCTACATCTACTGGCCTAAATGAAAAGATAGTAATTTACAGATGAAACCTGCACCCAAACAATTGTTAACTTTAGTACACTTAGAAAACAGCTGTTGTTGTCACAACTAGCTCTAAAAAACAAAGCCAGCTGTCATCTACAGTCATTTAAGGTAACATTTCACATGCTTTTATCTAAGAGTTTGGAGGAAACTGATTTGGGGAACATATATACATGCCATGAAGTCTGAGAAAGTTCTGCCAGAGAGGTTAAAGGAATTCGTTGTTGGGATTCTTACATGGTCTGTTCCTGTCTTCTGTGTCTTCTTCTCCAGTAATAATGAAGTTTTAGCTGATAATGTCTCTATTTCTCAACAAAGGACCTTGCTTTTATTTTCTGCTACTTTGTTGTTTCTCATTTTCTTAAAATAGAAAAAATTTGAAATGTAAATATGTGGGTTGTTTTTAGCATATGGAAAACTAGACTAAATGAGATGAAGCTGATCAAGTATGCAAACATATTCAAGCTTTGAATAAAGTAGAATGTGATTTTATGGCACGTAGATGAGAAGATGGACACAAGCAACCAGTGTGTGCTTGCAGCCCAGAAGGCCAATCGCATCCTGGGCTGCATCAAAAGAAGTGTGGCCAGCAGATTGAGAG